>JACM01000704.1:0-13020 GCA_000787095.1 Periophthalmodon schlosseri | reverse complement strand
AGCTTCTACCTGCTCCAGTTCTTCCTCAGCATATCTCAGGCGGCTAAGTTCGTTGACAGCCCCTTGTCGGAGCTCATGCAGGCGGTGGGCCTCCTCCTGTGCCCCCATGATCTCATCCCTCATCTTCTCCTCCAGGCTCTGCTTCTCCTCTGCCACACTGCGTTTCTCCTCCTGGGCACGCTCCAGCCTGCTCAGGTAAGAACACTTTCAGTTCAACAAGAGTGGACACCAATCAACTATAAAGATTAGTGGATATTACTGACTGTCCCTGCAGCTCCATGAGGCTCTGCTCAGCACTCTGAAGGCTCTCCAGATCCTTCATCATCTTGGCAATGTGGACCTTGCTGGCTTTGTTCTGGGCTTGGGCAAACCAGCAACCTCCTATTCCCATCACCACGGATACAATAAGCAGCAGGTCTTTCATGTAGTTATGAGGTCCTGAAGTGAGATATCACTGATTAGTACAGCAAAAAGACTTTCTTCATTATAACCATACACCAATCAAAAGTCACCTATGGTGGTAAAAGTACCTTCAAACATACTAACCATGATATTTACAGTAGCTGATTGGTGCATGCATTTTACAATTTAAAAGACAGAACAGATGAAGTAGTGTGCTGTACAGTGATCTGATGGTATAGTGTTTGCCTCTACAAACCCATTTGACTGTTAAATGTGTCCAGTAAAGTCTACATGTGGACATAAGGAATAGATAGTGTCACCGACACTTACGTGTTGGTGGTCCAAAGAGCACCACATCAAGCGCTTTAATGTTGAGCTTCTGCTTGTCCCTCTGGTCCTGGACTTTGAGCTGCCCACTCAAGAAGGACGGCTCATTTGCTGCAATCCTGTATATTTTGTTGGAAGACAGCACAGCTTTATACTTTGATAGTTTAAACGTTTATTATTCAGCTAATGGACATCCAAGTGGGAAGCATTAGATGTGATAGCGTTTACCTTGGTAGTGTATTTCCAGTGACTTTAAACTCTTTAAAGTTCTTCTCATACTGCGGCAGCTCCACAAAGTCTTTCAGCCAGCGGAGCACTTCTTCTTGAGTCCAATTATGAACTGAAAAGTCATATGGGCAGTGAGAGAAAGCACTGCTGTATTTGTACACTTATGTTACAAACACTGCCACACACCCTGGGACGACTTCCAGCCTCTCCACAGCTCCTCTACTGTGATGTGCTGGTCTTCTCTGTGCAGGTTACTGTGTTTGTTGGTCTGCTGCTGTTTCATGTCCTCAATTATGAACTTGCAAAACACAAGACAAACCCATTAGTTTATAAGAAACAATTAAAAATGGTTGTGATATCTGGAAACTCCATGGCGCCGTGCTAAGTCTTAAATACTGATGAAGCGTTGGCGTGTTTTGAAACCGTATGCACAAAAACAAGACGTGCAACTGAAGGATATTACGTTACACTGCAATTTTCCAACACATGCTGTTTACTGTTTGAGTAATACAATTTTGACGGACTGGACTGTATTGCTTTTATGTATTTATCATTTACAGTATTGGGAAGAATACTAAGAAAAGTATTTAATTACAGAATACTGACTGCGTACATCAAAATGTATTTTGTACATTTTCCGATACATGGCTCAATCAGAGTATAGTATTACGAATATTTAAAATACTTTCACATTGAGTTGAATTACATTACAGTGTAAAGAGTTGACATAGGATTAAAATAGATGTTTGTTGCACCTAAACCTAATTTAGAGAAGGACAAATCACATATAACTGTAAGAACTGTGTTTTTTCTCTCACTAGTACCTTGTCGTCTGACGCTTAAACTGCATAATCATGTTCTGCAATGTATTTCTTTGGTTTTAGGAAAGTAAATGTGTTTTGAATAGCACCAAGTGAAAGTGTAACTGTGCCGTTACTCATAATGAACATTCTGAATATGTATTTTCCGTACACACATGTATTACTTCCCAACACTGTACATTTGAGTGTAAAATACCTTTGAATGACTGGGACCTGTGCAGTAACTAGTTCTAATGGTGTTGATGTGTGGTGAGTGTCTGTGTGAGAGTGTCTTGGAATCTGTCCTTGGCTGTAAACTGTGGCCTCATTTGATGCTTGAGGATTTTTAGACCATGTGGGATGAGCCGAGACCCCTCCTCTGATGTCTCTATAGTAACGGCAACCTGAGCCCCTGGATACAGTGTCCCAGTCCTGCATTCTCCAAACGCTGAGGCGCACTGCTCCTCTGCTTTGCTCACTATGGAACATACTGTATGGCTACAAGTACATCACAGATTTTTGAGATGAATGAAGTAATATGGTAAATTAAAAGTAGCCTATGTAACTTCTCTGGGGAGGGGTCCACCATTTGTTCGTCACCATGGAGATGCTATTGCTTTGCCTGCAATCCCACAGTATGGCATTAATTATATATATCTCCATAGAGATAAGCAGGCCAGACCAAGTTACAAGTCAGATCTGTGAAGAGGCAATCTGGTCCACAGTATGAATGCATGTTTTTCAGGGTTTTTTAGCAACAAAAACCCATGTAACTGTAAAAATATAAGAGATAAGTGAAATGCCCTATTGTGATTTTTTGTCTAATTTTATATAATGTTAGAGTATGGACTGATGTGATATATGTTTTTTAAAAAAAGCTTATTGATATGAGTAATGGGTTTCAATTCAATTTGAATTTGCTTTTACATTTGCTACTGTATTTTGAATCTTGAAGCGTGGAAAACCATTCAATATAATCGTTAAATGAAAGTTTTATGAACCATATTGCCAAAGCAGGATTTAAGGCAAATATTTATACATTATATATGAATGTTACTCTCAAAGCTCTCAAAATTTTACTCTCAAAGTCGAATAAAAATGATAGTCCACTATTATAGTCCAGTATCCAGGTGTGCCAAAGATTCATCCATTGGTTTGATTCCTGATACCTTGGATACGAGTGCAATGGGCATTCACCCAGTTGTTCTCAGTCCTGTGTTAATCCTTATTAGAAGTTCTGTACCTCGACACTCTCCTCCACCTCAATGCCTCCGTCCTGGTCGTCGTCCATCATCTGATGGATGTTTCGCAGAGCCTCCAGACTGTAGCGGTCCGCCTCGCTCATACATGGGGGAGTCACCACCATGCAGGGGTCTACAAAATATACAAATGTTCCTTGAAATAATAAATCATAGTTGCATACCATTTTTCTTGGCATTTCATATTACACAAGCACCAGAACTAATATCAGGCAGACAAAGGCCTGTGTGTTTACCGTGTGTTTAAACACAGGTTAGACACCAGACTGTCTCACACACTCTGTTGGCAAAGTGGGTAAATACACTATTAAAAAATAAATGAATGAATACATACATAAATACATAAATAGTGATGCGTTCTTTTGATGTTCCTCTTTTAAGTAGGTGTCAATGGCAGAGTCATACTTATAGTCTGAGCAGTAAAAGTGCTACTTTACCTTATATGTTTGTATTACCAGCAGCAGGAAAACTTTGGGAAGATGACATAGCTTCCTGTTATTGACCACTGACTGACTCAGAATCCACTTGTGGCACCGTGACGCAGTGACTTCTGGTACTTTGACTGGTTCAAAGGGCTAAGGGTCAAAGGTGGGCCAGCTGAAGCCTCTTTGAAAAGCAGCTCCAATAACACTGGTCAATTACACTTCACAATGTAAAGAATGGGGCTGCCATTTGGGACTACAGTCAAAATAGTTTCAAGGCACACTGTAGCCTACTGATGAAGAAAATCAATCAGCGCTCTCCAAACCTTCATTAAACCTCTTAATATGGACACGATATAGGCTACTACAGCACGCCACTTAATTTTGATCTAGAAAAATACACTCAAGTACAAAGCACTTACAATACCATTTATATAAAGTCACTCTAATTGTATTCTTATGCTAGCCACTTCTTTTAGATTTCTGCTCTTTAATTAAGGGTCCAAATTTTTGTATTTTTGTATTTGGAAATGTGATGTTGGCCAAACATGCCAATTCAATCTCATACCTGTTGGGTCGAAGGAAGTATGTGGAAGGCTGAAGCCGTGCAGATCTCCAGCGCTTTGAGCCGCTGCAAAAAGTGCTGCTGGAAACACCAGCAGCAAAAAGTAAGAGAGAAGTAGCATTTTAGTAAACAACAACGCTATCCACAGGATATATGTCCTTGAAGCATTAAAATGTGCCCGTAGGTTCGACACGCGTTTGGGTGGCACAAGTATCTCTTTGCGCAAAGTGTGAAGCGATCCGTGTTTCTATTACGGGTGCAGGTTGGAGCGGAGACGTGACACCGATGATTCAGTTGAGAAATCCCTCTTACCGGTGAGACTTTAGCCTTTAGCGCTCGTAGGTAAAATACACTTAAACAGATTTGTCACATCACAATGGTTCACGTTTGAGTAATCCACATAGCTTATTAAAAAAAAAAAAAGCTCCGGTCCGTGCGTAAAAGTTATCCAAAACACATTTGCCTGTCCACACGACTTAGGATAGTATTCTACGTCCTGGTCACTGCTGTTCGTCTCTTCCCTGTGTGTTCTTAGCTGTTGTTTAAGACCCAACAAAGGCCAGTAGGTGTTTTCTTTACTCTGGTCTGTTTTCTCTTCTGTCACCTCATTGCCAACGCAGAGTGGGTTTTCAGATGTGACGTTCTTGCGCGCAATTGCCCCACTCCCCACCCCCCCTCTCTGCCCCTTTCTCTAGCAACTGGTCACCAAACTACATCTCCCCAAATGTCTCCCAACTTGAATACTACAAATCATCCCATCATTCTTTATATTTAGGGCAAACACTAGTCTCCATCTTCACCTCAAACAGTTTTGTGTGTGACGATTTAACATTGTTGAGCAACTATTTTGACCTAATTTAATTAAAAACGTGGTTGGGTCCTGGATTAGTTCCTCAGTCATCTCCACTTTTCCAGTCTGTTCCAGTTTTCACTAAGTTTGTGTCCAATTTAATAAACCTATGGATATAGCTAATTGTTAATGATGTAGACCACGTTATCGAACTTTCCCCACCATAAAACATCAAATTATAAAATATTTGCCTTCCAAGTGCCTAAAGGGAAACTGGACAGAACCACGATAGGACTGAAAACTGCCTTAAACTTGTAACTATGTGCTTTTTCTGATGAAGTGTCCACCACCTGCAGGTCTCCAATGGGAAAAGTTATGTCTTTACCTGGAAAGTTCCACAGAATTCCATTAAACTAATCTTTCATTTCAGTTACAGATGTTGTATTGCTTGAAAAATAACTTGGAAAAACTAGCATTGCTGTGAGCGGAGTCGCCTCTCCACAGATCTGACTTTCCACTTGGCCTGGTGGCAAAACCTGCTTGTCTACATGGGGATTGAAAAGTTTGATGTCATATGTGGAACAGTCTATGCAAATCAGTACTACCTACATGAGCTGGGTGTAAACCAGCTCGAAAGACGGAAAAGCTCCAACTAAAACGCCAGAATAAACCATGAAAATTGTATCGTTTAGCTGTTAAATATAGACTGAGCTGTGAGGCAGAACCACCAGAAGGAGCCTGCAGTCCACAGTTTGAGAACCAGTGTTTATAGTTCTTTAAATGGTGATTCTAATTGTGTACTGCTGTTTGACATTTCGTAGACGTCCCTTTGGAAATTTGATTAGACACACAAAGCCAACAAACACCATGAACTAGAATTATTGGTTGAAACTTTAAGAGACTTGAGAGACACCAACACACCATGCCACAAGCACAGATAGACAGCATCAGAGTCAAGTTTCACTGCAGCAATACAAGTCCCTGTTTAAAAATAGTTGGGGGTAGCTTTGACCTCTACCCTGCTGAGCATGCTCACGCACAACTGACCAAGTGCTTGAACACATCTAATGCACCCTTAATATAATTTAATAATGCTCTATGATAAAACATCACAATGCAATACACAGTATCAGTCTCAATATTGGCTGTCCTAAAACTAGATTTTTTGTAAAACCAATGACACAAACATTAACTAAAACGGTCTAATACTGACCAGTATTAGAGACATTGACTGCGGGATGAGTTTTTTGACATAAAACAATGCAATTAAAATATCAGTGTCATTTATAAAACTGAAATTATTAGACCATTTTAGACAATTATTCAACCTGCTAGTGATGCTATTCAGTAATATGCAGCATTCTATTTGGTAACAAAGATAACTATATTACAAAAATATCAAAAATGTACCTCCATAAATGCTTAGAAAATATAATATGTATATAAAATAATATAACAATATTCCTTGGTCAATGAAATGTTCCCTTGCAGGCTCTTGACCTCAATGGAAAGAAAACAAAAGCCTAACAACAGCTTTCAAAACAAAGACATGTGACATTGTTAAAAGACATGTTTAAACGTTTTAAGTTTGGTTTTTCAATTTCTTCCATTTCTTGGTGACTTGTCCATACCGATCCACAAGAGGGAGCTAAAGTGGGCAATTCTTGTCCAAGCAGCTTTCAATAAAGCACATTTTTATCATTTCTCTTTGAGAGTTACTTGTGTGCTGTTTGTGCAGGTCCATGGGCCTCTTTGGGAAATTACTTCAGACAAAAAAATGCATTTACTATGAAGACAGGGACATGGTTGAGCCTCCAGAGGATAGGCCTGAGTCACTGCCACTGTAAGCTCCTTGACTTTCCCCCAGACCACCCAGAGAGGAGGAAGGGGAGGAAGAGGAGGCAGGCGATGACGAAGAAGTGCTTTGAGAGCGTATGATGGCTCCGGCAGCGCTGCAGTGAGGCCGCGGGCCCGGCTCTGGGGTGTAAGTGAAGGTGAGGGCGGTCGAGTAGATTATTCCATCGTTCCGGACCAGAGTGACAGGGACCTGCACCGGCTGTCGCACCCATCGCCAACCCTCTCTGAAGGCCGAGATGTCTGGGACCACACACAGCACACTCTCACCGCACCTGAAAACACACATGGTTATTTCATGTAATTAGATACAGGCAAATAAACTAAAAGCAACAGATGAAAAATACATCGTGTCTCCATTTACCGGTAACTCCATTTATATTCTTCTACAATTATATACAGTCATATATCAACCATTGTCTACTTTCTTTCACTTTCCAAACATGGTGTGCCATGGTCTGATATACACCTGATACCTTTATGAATTAATCCTATTTGCCTTCTATTTCCAATGTCTGATACTACAATATTCAAACGTACTGTCATTAAGCACGAGAGTGATAATTACTGCTTTACCTGTACATAGTATCAGCCTCCACGTCTCCAAACCAGACTCTGAGGTTAGGGGTAAAATTCTGTCCCGTCAGCTCCAACATCGCCACATCCCCGCCACCGTTCAACTGCAAAAAAATACAACAATAGGTTATACATGAACAATTTTATAAATATATTTATCAGACCTCTTATGCAGGCCACAGCAGTTTGAGTCACCCTCTGTCCTCATGCCATGAACTCAGTGCCAATCAATGACCGATCCTTCATCACAGAAACGCACTTCAACTTTTGAAAACCAATTTTTCCAATTAAAAGAATATTCTGTTCTTATTCAAATATCATTGGCAAAAATGTTTTACATGCATCTTCTTATTATTTTGTATTAATGCCTTTGTTAAAAAAAGACAAAAAAAATCCTCTCTGGTATTAAAGTCACAATATTGAACATTTTAGCCAAAAATAGACAAAAAATTTTGGTTGTGTTTATTGAACTGAAAAACTTAAAAAAAAACATGCGTCCATCTCCACAAACCTGACTCTTATTTGGCCTGGAGGAGGGCCTCCTCCTGCTTGTTCCCATGGAAATGTTGTTCCTTTGATAATAATATTCCACAGTATGATATAAAACCTATCCATCTCCACAAAGAATGTTCCGAAGTAGCTTTAACGACTTTGGCAAGCGTCTCCAGCAAGTTACATCGTGCGTCAGTGTTACTGTACCTGTAAACTCTCCACCACAGGGACAGGTGTGACTGGATTTGGAACAGGCCCCATGCCCTCAAAGAAAGTGTACTCTGCTTTGTCTGTGCTGATGATGGTCCAAGAAGCGCCGTCGTTGATGACCTCTTTGTTGGCTTCTTTGGAACATGGAGACGCCTGGGGAAAAATATGAGGATTAGAGAAAATAAGAATTAACCAATAAGTGTTTGAGAGAGTTGACGCGCACCTGAAACTGAATGATCCGTTCTTGTGAGAGGCAAAGATACATCCTGTCTGTGTCTTTGAGGTAGAAGGCGCACTTGTGGAGCTGAGACACTGGGTCATCTGCATCTAATAGTGCATTCTGCTTGTCCACTTTTCGTATGATCTACAGAATCACAACACAAAACATACACGGGCGAGGTCTAAGAATCACAGAGCTGTCGTTACAAACGTGTCGTAAAGGTTCACTGTACGTACCAGCCGAGGGAGAGCCATGCCAGTGACAGAACAGACCAGTTTGACCGTTTGTCCGTAGTGAATGTATCCATCTCTCACCGCAAACTCCTCCCCTTCAGACTCCTCGTCGTCCACTGTCATTCAAAATATGAGTTAGCAGAGCCGGCAGAGCTGGCAGCGGCAGCACAGTGGAGGTTAGAGATCTTACAGAGGTGAATGAAGAAGGCCCCCCACTGCTGCGAACTGGCATGGAAGTTTCCCCCATCCACATGAAGATATCTGGTGCTGACTGTCTGGGAACGTAAGCGATTAAACAGAGCCACCTTTGTCCCCGAGGCTATGCACACTGCAAAAATGACAGAAGCGACTCAGAGACGAGATGCAACACACAATATGTACAAAATGTTACGGACTAAACTGAGTCTTCAACATACAGTCCGCGTTTTTAAGAGACTGTTTCTTTTTGGATGGTTTGGAGATGACCTTTATCCTTTTACTCAGGAAGACTCCGATGTTGGTGCTGTTGCCGTACAACATCTTCACGGAAAGCATGAAGTGTTTACGTTTATCTGAGTCACTGATGTACAGTGTTTTTGCAGTGCAGAAGTGCTGAAATAGAAAAAGTACAGTGATTGGCATTTTCAACCGGTAACACAACTGTTACAATGACAGTCTTTAGCCATGAATGACAGACCTTTCCCTCCAGATTAAGTTGTTGCATTTCCTGTTCGCTGTTCCCTATTCCAATGAAAGCACAGGGCTGAGCCTCCAGTTCCGTGCAGCCTTCTCTTTCCATTTTTTCCTGCTTCTTCTGCCAGCCACTGCCCAACAGGTAAACACACGGTGGTGGGCAGAAAAACCTGGGACAAATCCAGACGCTTATGTCAGACATATTAACCAATTAATGAACTAGACACTCAACGTTTACACTTACCGTTTCTCATTGCCATAAGACTTTTGGGCTACTTTCGCATGCAGAATCAGCACGGTTTGGTCATCTTTTTCTTTCAAATAATTTCTCATAGCCTCCCTACGACATAACACAACGCATTTAGCACAAGTAGAAAAGCCGGTGATCTCCTTCATGTTTGTGTACAGTACTGTAAGCACATGTGTCCCCTGGTTTACCTTGTTAAACGCTGAGGCTGCGGTCTCTCACCAAACTTCCTGCAAAACAAAAAAACATGAAAGGTGCAGGACAGACTTGTGCAGAAGCATTAACATACACATTTAATGCCATGATGTCGGCTTGATGGTCATCCTCAGTGCTTTGTCACAGCAATGCATAACCTGTCCTAAAATCTCTTGGCTTTAATCTCAGCAGTTCTGTTCTGAATTATTAATGAATCAAGGGGAACTCATAGCTTTAAAACAAGGTTAGTGTCCTTTGCCTGCGCTGGGGTCTGTGCGTAATGAAGCAAAGGATACACAAAAATGATACAGAGATTACAAGACTGAGTTCCATTTAGATACAGTCTTTTGAACAAGTGGCACACACACATACACACACAAACACACACACACACAGACACACACACACACATCTAGACAGTCCGACGCTTTACCACCACCATCCGGAACCAACGGCCCAACCGGGGGGTCCACTTAACCGCGCTCCAGCGGACACACAAACCAACTTTCTGATAAAAAAAAAAGTTGAACTTCTTCTTTACTTTTGCACTTACCCCGTAACAACGGGCGCCATCTTCCAAATAACTCTCCCCCCGAAAAGTTCAACAATCGCGAGATCCCTCCCCGCCCCCCTGCGCCAAAGCCCAGCGGCACAACGGAGAAAGGCGCAGACTGCACACTGCAAAAGCAAAGGGAAGAAGGGAGAGAGGGGGAGGTGTGGCGGGGCACGGGGGTGAAGAAGGGGGAGGGACGACGGGCAGAGGGCAGACGCCAAAACAACAGGCGTGGGAAAGTTACAAAGCCACGCGAGAATTCAAAAACTCTCACAATAGACATGAATTATCCGCGGCGCAGGTATCGCGAGAGCGCGCTGCAGCCGCACACTGAGGTTTTTCACAAGGTGCCCACTGTAACTAGATTCCCACGGCTGATTGTGCAATAATTGTCAGTTGCACCTCTTCGCAGCGATAAATGTGGCGATGAATAGACGGAAGACACGAATATATTGTGTCAGTCGGGGCGTCAAATAACAGGCGTCGTTATTAAGGGTCTAAATAAAACGTTTGGTTAGATTTGTCATTAATTAAATCATGATCAGTGGCAGATCCGAGGGCTTTAAAATGCATATCTAGAATAGGTTTTATTGTGCTTGTACAGCTGAAGCTCCCCCTTTGTGGTCACAGGGTTTGTTTTGCACATTGTTCTCCATGAGGTTGGCAAATAATGGAAATAGGGTCTATTCTTTGTGTCCAACACCTGACATAGCCTATAGTAACACAAGATCACGTGATGCTCCCCAAAAAATGAAATATATTTCAAGGACATGCAAAACTGACTACTTTGGTGTCACAAATGCGCTTCAATAATCTGGTGATAAACATTTATACTCACACCTGCGCCTGTTTTTAATGTTTTAAACTGACTTATGTAGTTATTTGTTTTGTTTCTTCTTTTTTTTGTTTTGTTTGCGTTTTTCTGTATTTGAACAGGGCTCCCATGAAAAGGAGAGTCTGAGTGCTCTCATTGTGTTCTCTCTGTATAAATAAAATACATAAATAAATAAATTTAAATAAATAAATACATCAGTACATTTTAGAAGAGGAGAAATGAGCTCCAGACCTGGCAGGAGGATTAGTTTAAAATGTAGTAGAGGCGCTACAGCGTCAGAACAAACTAAACCAGCGGCTGTTGTCACATTTGACAAGATGTGATTAAAAAGATCAGTAAATTAACTATGCAGACAACCACTCTCCCTGGGGCACAAAAACAGAACAGAACACTACACACACAAACGTGGGCAAACTTGTGTTCCTGAGCTGTAGCCAGGTATTTTAAAAGTACGATGGACCAGTTGCTTTAGATGCCTTTTATCAGTCTGTGCTGGTCGTGGTCTTATGTCATTGTTAAGACAATCAGAGGCAAAAATACACCAAGAACATGTCCTTTAATTATGGACAGCAGCATATAACAATATGTAACAATTAAAACTGTATAAAATGACATAAATGTATAGATTTACAAAGTAAAAAATATACCAGCATTTGGATACTGCTTTAGAGTAAGTTCTATTGCATTATTTGGCACTCGTGACATAGGAAAGAGGGGTTCCATGAGTTTTACAAAGATCTGAAGTATGTGTGATTCTGAATATATAAGATAATAATATGAGAAAGCTACTTCACACAAACAACACAGAGCATGACTTCATTTGTCAGCCTTTTTCCTGAGTGAGAATTACGTTTCTTGACAAGTGAAATTCCACAGTCTCAAGAAAATATTTCTGTCCAGTTGTCAGATTTTATATTTTTCTTTTACAATGGATCAGACCTGGACGACTGAGGGATTACACCGACATCAAGAAAATACTGTAATTGTCCCAAACCACAGTAAGAAAAATGGTATGTGCTCTTTTTTTGTACAATCCCACTGTAAACACGGTTATTTGAAGTCGCTCCCATGGTCATATCTTCCAGAAGATCTTTTTCCTGTACAGTACATACGCGATAAAGACCCAACAAGACGTGGCCACTACATTTTGTGCGAGATGTTCAGCGTGAGACTGGCTGTTGATCATTTGCCAACGGAAGGGAAAGTACTCCTCAAAGACTTCATGACCCACATACACGAGGATGGAGTTCATACCTGCAAAAACGTTTATAGACATTAGAGCAGGACTGTCAACGTAGCACATTTTGAAGTACGATATATTGCTGAAAAAATATAGACGATAAACGGTAATATTGAAAACCATTTTGCCCCCCCCCCCCAGCCCTAAGAGGCGACTGCTGCTGTTGCGATTTTGGGCTTTACTAAAATATAACTGAAACATAACCAAAAGTTCAACGAAAAAGCACCCTGTTTCTGTTTCATTGTTGATTTTCTAACTTTCTGTTGGTTAAATCAATTCTCATGTTCAGCCCTAAGAGGCGACTGCTGCTGTTGCGATTTTGGGCTTTACTAAAATATAACTGAAACATAACCAAAAGTTCAACGAAAAAGCACCATTATAATATTGACCCCCAAAAATGTATAGAATGATAAGTCGATATAGTAATTATCAAGACAGGCCGACATTAGAGACATGTTTCTAAAGCCAAAGCCAAACCTGTTGGTTAAATCAATTCTCATGTTCAGCCCTAAGAGGCGACTGCTGCTGTTGCGATTTTGGGCTTTACTAAAATATAACTGAAACATAACCAAAAGTTCAACGAAAAAGCACCATTATAATATTGACCCCCAAAAATGTATAGAATGATAAGTCGATATAGTAATTATCAAGACAGGCCGACATTAGAGACATGTTTCTGAAGCCAAAGAATGTAAACTGTGTAAAATATTGAAAGGGTATTAAAGTTTCTTGAACAATTACCAGGATAGTAAAAAGGTGCACCAGTCCACCACTTTCTCACATCGACAATGTAGTAGATGAGCACAAGCAGCACGAAGGCAAAACAGGCCAAAGTGGTCACATAGGACAGGGACCTACGATTTAACAAACAAAAATCAAAAGCTTACTTCATGTGTATAT
>KN483141.1:123323-135905 GCA_000787095.1 Periophthalmodon schlosseri | reverse complement strand
ATGACTCAGGCTGCAGCCAAAATGGAGAAAAAAGAGGAGAATAGGAGCTTCACTGATGTGATGGACTACGATCCTGACACTGGAAACTGGTACATTCCTGGACTGTGGAACGGAAACCCCCCAATGGCCCCAGTCAATGCAGGATATAGTGAAGCTGTCTATGAACTCAAGAAAAATGTCATGCACATTTTGGAAAAATGTGAATCATCTGTTAATGATGTCCTACAGTTCCGTGAGTGGATCACAAGTCTGTGGAATGCAGTGAAACATGAAAACTTCATCTTCAGTTTCAGAAACAGCCTTGTGGCTGATGCGTACATGAGACTGTGCACAGAATACAACAAATGGGAGTGGGAGTTTAGGAAAGCCATGTACTCTTGGGTTACAAATGCTGAGACACAAATTAGTAACATTGGTATAGTGGCTGAGAAATCTGACACTGGCGAAGTCCTCACTTGTCTCAAAAGGGAGGCTCAAACTGAATTGTGTAAGTGGGAAACAGCTCTCCTTCATAACCTCACAGATTACTTCAAACAAACAGAAGGACATGTTTATCTTGTGGAAAGATACAAGGAGGAATTTTTTAACAGTGCAAAAATTCTTCGAAGAGAAATAGAGAGCTCTGTCACAAATCAGCTCACAGCAACAGCAGAAATCAAACAAGCAATGGAGAAGGTGGACAAAATAAAAGAAAACCACACAAAAGACTTAGAGGAGAGAGTGTGTGCACTGATTGACAAGTGTAGAGAGGAGAAACGTACAATGACAGATCAAGAACTAGATGAAGAATTCAACAGGATGTGGGAGACGACCGTGACAAATCTTAAGAAATCAGTTTCTTATGTAAAACGTAAAGATATATTTGCACAAGTGGCTCATGACCTCAGAACAAATGTGTCACACAAAGGAAGCTATGCTAGTGAATTAGTCAACCAAAAGAAACTACAGGACTGTGGTAAGGACAATTTTGTTGTCAAACCTGAGGGGATGTTTAAAAAAATGACAAATACAGCTGCCAAATGGTTCAATTTTGAAGATGGCGTAATGGCTGCACAAAAGATGGCCGACAGTACTATTGCAGCTTGCCAGCAGTTTATTTCAGAGAAACTGGAAAGAGGAACAGATTACCACGACACCTACATCCAAGAGATCCTTAGAATTATTGATGAGAAGTTGGAGTGTAATCAACATTTTGACATAGTGCTTGAGGTCTCCCTGAAACAGCACATATGTGGAGATGCAGCCAGAAAGTTTCAGAAAATGCATAAGGATTTCCTGCATAAAAATGATCCTAACACATGTCTCAATAAAAACAAACAAAAGTTCTGTGCAGATTTCAAGGATGTATTTAATGAAAAAGACCAATGCCAAAAAAAGGCAAATGAATTCACAGACCTTTGTCTGAGACCTGCAGTGGAAAAGTTTGTGAGTCGCTCTTTGGGTCCAGATATTGTTGGTGAAATGCTCACATGCCGTCAGTTCAGCACACGGACAGTTTTTCAGTATTATGTGTTACTGGATTTAATCACAAATGAGGACTTTGATAGATATAAGAACTACATTTGCAACTATGAGGAGTTCATTAAGGAGTGGATATTTAAGCAAATCATGGTGCACTTTACAGACCAGCGTAAAATATCAGAACTTGAGAATAAACATCTTCAGTTGTGCCTGGGAAGCATTACCAGTGCTATAAACAAGGCCACAGAAGTAAAAGGTAGTTTAAAGGAATTTGTTGATGATTTTTGCAAAGATCTAATTGATAAACTAGTGATCTCCCAAGATGCACTTGGTGCTTTTATGATCTTGAACAATGCTGACCCAGAACAGTTTGCTTACTGGCTCACAAAGTGTGTGAATGAAATGATACAGTCTCTTCAGAACAAGTTTAACAACACAAAGTTTGATACTAAACTCAACCGTCTCCATCTAAAGCCTCATCACGAACTGTCTGAAAGGATGATTGGATGTGGTCAACAGTGTCCTTTCTGTGCAGCACCATGTGAAGCTGGGGGCAAAGGTCACAAGGAACACTGGACCTCACTCCACCAGTCACAGGGTCTCGGAAAGTTTAGATATGTTGATTCAGAAAAACTCATCAGTGACATATGCTCAACTCTTGTTCAAAGTGAGGTTCAGTTTCGCTGCTTTGCCACTGCTCTCAAATGGCATCCTTACAAGAAATACACTGAGATTTTCCCTGAGTGGAAAATACCTCCAGATGTCAGTCTTGAGGCTTCAGATTACTGGAAATATGTTATGACAAAATTCAATAAAGATTTTGCCAGAGCATACAATGCAAAGCCTGCAGAGATTCCAAAATCATGGAAATTCATTGGGCAAAAGCAAGCTATCGAGAGTCTTAAAACATCATTTTACATAGACTGAGCTGCATTTACATCTTTCTGTGTGCCCAAGCCATGTAAAATCTATCATTTCAACTGCAATTTTATAGTATATAGTACAGTATATAGTGTATTTTGAAAGCATTGGCATTGTGATTGCCTCTATATCAGGGGTGCCCAAACTTTTTTCACCGAGGGCCATATCTTGAAAAATATTCGATATTCGGTCAATACAGTGGATAATTCAGATGGCGCATTTAACATACTTTAAATAAGGCTTGAAACATTAATTTTAGGTCTGTATGACAACGCAATGTGATGCTATTTAGGTTATAGTGGTAGGATTACTCAAATTTGCCGTAAAAAGTACTGATTATGATCAATTGGGCCAGTTCAACTGAAGGCCTGAGGGCCAATAAAGATTGTTCTGAGGGCTGCATTTGGCCCCCGGGCCGTAGTTTGGACACCCCTGCTCTATATACTTAACAGCAACTAGCTTTTCTGTATGTATTGTGTATTGTCATTAGATTTTACATTTCCTTTCACCGAAAACATAATCACCAAATTTTAATTAAATGTAAACAAAAAATGTTTCTTAGTATTGTATTAGTTTATGTTTATGGAAATCTAATTTGATTGATTTTTAAATAAGGGTTTAAGTATTCTCAGCTGGTGTTGCTTTGAGGGCCACCTCCTAGCTGTCACAATAAACACTCAAGCATTGAGCATAAGGCTATCAAAAACTGCCAAAACTATTTTTCAAATTGTAATTTTTGACAAACACCCTCCAGCAACTGATAATTATCTGGCAACCCTCTTTTGGATCCTGATCCACCAGTTGAGAATGCCTCATATAAAGCTCTTAACTGTCAAACTTGTATCTAAGAGCTTAATTGACGGCTTATGTTTACGTTTTGTTGCATTCTTCAGATGTTGTGGATTTGTCTACTAGTCCATTCTAAGTTTCTTAAAGGCTGTTGCAAGTTTCAGAACTGAACGATTTTGTAAGAAAATTCAATAAATGTATGTATTATGAATTGAGATTGTGTCTATGTATATGTCGGTTGTGAGGCTGCACTATAGGATTGGTAGATTTTATTTAAGGGGCTTCCATCAGACAGGATTATTTGTTTTGCTGTAGAGTGCAGACACTAGACTGGCGAAATAATTAGATAGACTGAAGAAGCGGCTTGGATGAGCAGCGAAACGTCTTCGCTCTTAAAACAATTTGTCCAGTTGACAGATTTGGACTTCGTCTTTTGCCATGTTATATATTGTTTTGTTTTCTCATCGGTTGGAGCTGCATTTTGTTCATTTGTGCATGTTTTTGTCTGTTTCACCTCTTGACCCTATCCAGATGTAATCCAGTTTTAGCTCCTGTGTTTTTAATGTCCATATACCTTCACCAGGCTCATTTACATCAAATGTCTTCACAAAGACCTCAATGAAGCAACCAGCAAGACTATAGGTCTATAAGATTATATGGTATTAAATGTACTTACTGTATTGCATATTTCATATTTAAATGAAAAATACTACTAAACCCAAAGCTCTCATGAAAATTACAATTAATCAGAAATAGAAATAAATATATGGGTTTTATATCAGATGCTCTCCCTGATATTCCATCAGTTGAATCGATTGAAGAGGTGTTGGTCTACTGCTGCCCATTATGCCACTGGGCAAGACATTTCACTTGTCTTTAAAAGTTTGGTACACACAATACCAATTTCCGTATTATCATAATTGTAAACAATATTATGCAATATTTCTCTTTCACCATGTGGTTTTAGAATATTTTAAGCCATACAGTATATAACTTTTTTTGCCAAATAATACAACAAAATAAAAATTGTCATTATGAATATTGTCTCTGCATAGGGCTTGCATCTTCACAGAACCGACTCGGGGAGGAGGCCCTGCTTGTTTCAATGGAAATGTTGTTCCTCTGGCTATAATGTCTATGGAGAATGATTCCATAAAATCATGTAGTTGACTTTCCACCTCCAGAAAGTTACATACTCTCACTATAATTATGGAAAAAAATTAAAAACATAGTTTCGATGCCTGCTCAAAATAAAATACATTTTTCATGCTAGTATTAATTGCATGTGTATTTTTGAAATAACACTGTCACTTGTCTTTCTTTAAAATGTACTTTTATTTGAGGAAACACATTCATTTCCATCCACCAATACAAAATCTTCACACAATCTCATAACAGTCACAATTCCATACATACAATCTGAGCGGCATAATGCTGTTACTGCAATACCCACAGGAGGGCGCTGTTTACTATGAATACTGCCTGAATGAAGTCAAACCTGTTGGCCTTGTCTGTGTCACGACATGCCCACACACTGCCCACGGAGATACATCAAAATATACAAATTAATACTTCATTACCAAAAATTATATGTATTCTCGATATTTTTAGTGCTCTCCTTACCATGTCCAGGGCACGACTGTAACAGAAACATAAATTCTACAAAAATAAACTTTAGTAATAAACCTGACAATATGTATAGATGCAATATTACTCTTTCAGAGAGCAGCCAGACATTTCATGAAATTTATGTAAAATGACTTGCCATGGAAAAAAAAACAAAAAAAAACTGGCAGAGCAATGTTAGTAAACAAACTTGATTGTATCTTAAAACATGATTAATATTGAATTAATTATCTTTTTTATGCATTCAAATTTAATAAACTAACATACCCGTTAGCTTTACCCGTATTTGCAAATACGCTAATGTGGCAGGCCAACACACATTTTATGATTTAAATGACTTTAAATTGATGCATTAGTTGTGATTTTTATGCAAAAAATACATTAATGTAAACTGTGTGAAACAGACTTTGTAGGGTACTAAGCCTCACTACACATTCAAATTATTAAAAATTCTACTTATATATATAAAAAAACAAATGGCTGCATCCATTTTTGTTGATACAAGAAAGTCTACCTCTAGCAAAACATTTAAAATTTGACACATTACAGAAGGATCAGCTATTTTCATAACCTTTGTATGGTCTAAAGAACGTTGGCATAGCTCCCACTGGTAAAGCAAATAAGTCAATATTACTGTACTGAAGTTTTCAAAATAAAATCTTATAATTCAAATCAATACGTCCACATTCTATTGCATGCCACACATAGAACATTATAACTCATTGTAGTTCACTGTAGTCCACAATCCACGTTAAGTGTATAAAATTGGCACATTCAGCTTTCAAGTCCAATGCTGTTTAATGTGGAGTCTACTGACAACTTCTCATTATCTCCTTCTGCCCTGGGCGCAGTCATGGGGACATTATGGAGATATGAGGTGTGGTAGTTTGGAAACGATCCCAAAACCAGTGTGTGTGAAAAAGGGCAACCATTGATTTGTCTTAATGTCACAGCCGCGTTGGAGTGTTGCAACTTTCTGATGAGGCACTTTCCGTGTCGCCCGATGACAGACGACTTCGGAAAACTAAAACATGTCGCGGCATCGTCTCCTCCTGCCGAACATCTAGAGTTTCATGTGTCAACCAGGAAACGTCTCCTCTGTTCCCACGCTGAGTAAATATTGCATGAGACACTGTAAAAAGCTCTCTCAACGTGGTATTTTGATGTTTCAACTTTGAAAACGTGCCTACAACTTAGTTTTCTTTACGTGTGTTGAAGTGATTCTGTTTGATGAGGTTTAGTTTGCTACAAAAGCGATAGTGATTCATTGAGGGCTCTTTGCTTTACATTGTCCAGGCACCATCCCTTGTGCTCTCAGCATAAGTTAGCGTCATGTTGATTAGCTTAATTGTTGCCGTAGAGCTGCTATAACCTGTGAAGCACACCCAGGGACCCATCTCTATACCTGGGGCAAGTTTTAGGTCAGGAGTAGCTCGCTGGAGGGTACTGTTATGGATGTTTAAAGTTCATGGGGGGAAAATAGAGCACCTTGACAAGTGGCACTCAGACATTGGGAAAATATGTAAATTCCACATTCAAAGGTCCCGCACATTAATATGTTCTCCATACAAAAAGGGAAAAATATTTTTAAAAATGTTTTAAAAATTGTCTATCTTAACATTCCGGCCAACTAGACTATCTGTGCTTTGTGAATGAGAGAAGCGTGGGGGCTCACTATAGGAGTCAATGGCCGTATTTTGGGCCGCAGTGAGCCGTTGCTGTTGGGGTAGGAAACTTGGGAGCTGTTGGTCTCGCTGTCCTGGAACTCGGGAGGGTCCTGGCTGTTAGTGGGACCCCCCAGACCTTCGTCCACCTCGTCTTCATCGTCAGTGACCGGGGGGTAGGGCGGCGGGCTGCTCATAGGGGGCAGAGGTAAGGGGGTCTTGACGATGCTGCTCTGCCGCGACCCTCCGCTCTCGCTGGGGATGAGCAGGCCGCCGTTGATGTGTCGGACCACCTCGGTGCTCTGAATGGGGTAGGAGGTGGGCATCAGAGGAGGCTGGTACCGGGTCTCCTGCTGCAACACACAATGTTACATGTTAGTCAAACTTGCGCGACAAGAATTATGACATACATACTTTGGCAATTGCTTGGTTTTCAGTTGAAATCGCAATCAATTCTCAACTCTTCGCCCGGGCTCAAACAGCACACAGCGCAGCTCTGGTCTGGTGGCTGCAAGTATTTCGAGTAATTAAAAGTAACGTGAGGAGCTCAGAAGGCACGCGGTGCAGTCCGGGGGTGTCAACGGAAGTGGCGTTCTGGATTAATTCCACTGGGAGTCTATTTTTGTCACGGTGGAGCCTGCCGCAATTAATAAGGAATAATAAATGACTAGTTATTGTGTAGTCTCGCGTGCGCAACTTCAAAAGCAGTGACCACAACAGTACAGCAGAGCACCGCTGAGTGTGAGTGTCACACCGCAACAGAACCGCTCCTAAACTGGAGTCGCAGCTGGATCGGGTGCAGTCTGAGTAAGGTGTCATTTGAGACGGGGGCAGGCAAATTTTCAATTGTAAATCCAGGGATTGGTGGACTGTTCCCATGAACAAAATCAGATCAATCTAAATCCATTCACTTTGGTCCTCACCGTCTTAGTCACATAAAATAGGTATAGATATTTTATTAAATAAATGTTTCTGGTTTCGCCGTTTTCCTTTTGGTGTGAGATGTAAAAAGAGATTTGCATACTTCACATTTAGTTCTAATGTAACTGTACCGTGCGTTATGACATCTAGAATCAAATTTATGAACTGTTATTTAGTTTTTTAA
The DNA here is from genome assembly GCA_000787095.1 of Periophthalmodon schlosseri. Classification (NCBI taxonomy): domain Eukaryota; kingdom Metazoa; phylum Chordata; class Actinopteri; order Gobiiformes; family Gobiidae; genus Periophthalmodon; species Periophthalmodon schlosseri. The sequence goes on along the minus strand of KN483141.1, from coordinate 128,339 downwards.
AATTGCATAAATAAATAAATTATATTTTTTTATTAAGTCGGTGCGTATGTAACATAATACCAAACCGTATCCAGCCGTTACCAGCATAAGCTTGTTGACTCACATGAAAATTAATCCAGTTTAAGTAAGTTCCATTCTGTTTAAATGACACACGACGTAAGCATGTGAAACCCGCAACTCTGTACAGAAACTGCTCATGCGCTGATTTGACGACAAGTGAGAAGGCAAAGCAAATATATATATGTAGATCACACATTTGACGCAAAGTAATTGAAAGTGCAAATAATGATAATATTTGAGCTAACTGTTGTTTTTGACCAATGAGCATGAAGTGTTTTGCCGGGGGACACGGTGGCAGTATGTGTTCAGCTGTGATTCAAACTGGTAACTTTGCCTTACCCCAGCTTCTCATTTTAAAAATCTCTAATATAACAAAACTCTTGGCTCTATTTTACAATTACTTGAGATTGTACACAAAAAAGTGAGGACTTCGTGTCAAAAATGTGTGAGACTTTCATTGATAACAGGCCAACTCCAGGTCTGTGTGAACGCGGGACACCCCCTGCAATCACTCTCTAACCTCCTGATCCAGTTTTACACAGATACCACTCAGGATCCTCATGCCAAGACTTGTGGGTGCTGGCCCCACCGGAGTTCAAACTTGACTGCTCCACTAACACTGCATTTCTGGCAAATTATTGAGTGGGAAAGGAATGCATTTGTGTCTACTTTATGTAAATTATTTAAAAAAAAATTAAACAAAGCACATTAATCAACACATAATAATAAATAGATAGAGAGAATAAAAACATTTGTTGTACTAAGTGGTGCAGTAGGTTTAGTGTTAACGTATCAAATGGAGGGCTGTCTATTCAAAATCAAAGTGTATGTGTGTGTGTTCTCAACCAAAACGCGCTGCAGTTTTTGTCAACTCTAGGTATGAGGAGCTTGTTGTGACAAGGGCATCCGACTTAAGTGCCAAAATACCATTAGACTGGTTCATTGTGGCAAGAGCCAGAGTAAAAGTAATCAACGACTACATTGGAAAATGGCCTAGGAAGGTAGGAAAAGTAGGAAAGCGGCTGAATTCTTGAAAACTTAGAAAATGACCTTTTTTTTTAATTAGTTACCAGTCACAAAGTTTGGACACACCCTTTCATTCGGTGTATTTTGTTTTATATTTTAAATTAAAATCCTCAATGTATCCACCCTTTGCTTTGTTGACAGTGCTACAAACCCTTGGCCTTCTCCCAATGAGCCTCATGATGAAGTCTCCTGAAAAGCTTTTCTCTTCACAGCTGTGTCTTGTCAGGGTCAAGAATTGCTAAAAGTGCAAACTAGGGTTCAAAGCAAAGGGTGTCAATTGTTTTTATTTTTTCAATCTGAAACAAGTTTTGAGTTATTTTGAGTTTATTTTTTGTTTATTACAGTCCATATGTGTTCATTCATAGTTTTGATGCCTTCAGTGAAAATCTACAATGTAAATAATCATGGAAATAAAGAAGAAAAGTAAATGAAAAATCGTGGTAGTGTATGTTGTATGTAAAGTTTTTTTTTTAAATCTCACCAGGGACATGTTGCTGTTGCGGACATAGTTCTCCACTCGGAGGCGGCTCTCCTCGTCCCGGTCCAGCAGCAGTCTCTCTCTCAGTCTGCGGGAGTTGTTGTGCAGGACCGGTCTGCCCAGGTAGTCCACAGCCCCTCCTCCTCCGCCTCCGCCCCCGCCCCGGCCGGAGATGGTGGAGCGGCTGTCCCGGCAGTACGCCTGCTCCTGGGGGGTCAGATGACAACATAATATGCTCCGCTTACTTTACATTCTCAGACGGTCAGGTATGAACTTCCTTAATCAGATAAGGATTTATATATTATATATTTATATTTTTTTATATAGGGCCAATGTGCAGCTGTCAAATAGTTCAGTTTATATTTACATTATTGAGTGTGTTGTTGCAATAAAGGTGAAAAAGGACAGCCATGCCTTGTACCATGCTGTATATTAATTCAACTGTAAATATGATTGATTTACACATTTATAGTTGTTACTTATTTAAAAATATAAATATAAACATAAATTACAGCTCACATGGCTTTATGGGTAAAGCTCTACAAGACAGAAAATTAAATCATTGTAAGTGGAGGTAGAACGTCAACTGCACTATTCCATGGAAACAGGAAGTGAAAAACCATACTCCAGAACATTCCCCATGAGGAAATATCAGTTTTATGCCATACTGTGGAATATTATAGCCAAGGGAACAACATTTCCATGGAAAGAAACAGGAGGAGGCCCTCCCCCAGACCAAATAAGGGTCAGGTATGTGGAGACGCTACTTGCTTTTAATACTCTATTACTTAGGTACAGGATTTTCAGGTTGAAATTACTCCTAACGGATTTGTCATCTGTATGGAAGTTTTAGTACGATATAAACATAAATAAAAAAAATATTTAATTTTAGCTTTTTAAAAGACTGCACTATTAGAACCTAGATGAAGTGTTAGTTGGCCAGACAATAATAAAATGGGGGCACTACATTGAGAACGGCATGCAGCTCAGAGGGTGGCTCAGAACTTGGCTGACTGGCATGCAGACAGTAAAGCCTCTCTCCCCGGCCCCACATGCACAGTTACATAGAGACTGACCCCGAGGGACGACAGGCTGGTCCTCAGGGTGCCCTCCACCCGCAGCGGGATGTTCTCCTCCGTCTGGAAGCACAACAGCAATAACGTCATCGCCAAAACAGAACTATGGACTTCGCGAGGCTTCATTATGATATTGTGAGACATACCGCTCCTCTGGTGTCTGTGCTGACCGAGTTCATTCTCCTGATGGAGGCCTGTCGAGAGAGTGTGCTGATCTCCTGTCTGTCACAAAACACACGCGTAAGACAACACATCCACTCTGCAGAAAGCAAAATTCTTCTGTACTAACTTCCTGTTATGTTATTACTTTGCCTGAAATCTTCCACAGTATGGCATTAAAGATATCTATCTCTATGGAGACAAGCAGGTGGTCGCTACCAGGCTGAATTACAGGTCAGATCTGTGGAGAGGCAGCCCCCGCTCACAGAAAGAATGCATGTTTTTCAAGGTATTTTTTAGTGATATTAATAGGTTAGAGGGTTAGGTTAATGTAATATCTCAGGCAAATCAATTACATCTCCATGGAGACAAGCAGTAGCAAACCCATCAAAAAAGTTACACAGTGCATCTTTAAATTGAATACACTGTTTGACTACTTTGGACTTATTTATTTGTCAATCTTTGTATCACTTTTATTTAATTTTATTTCAAGCATTTTACTTAAATTTTAGCTTGATATGAGGTTAAAATATATAGTTATCAATTTGAAATGTACAATGTAGTAATACAGGTTATATATAATAAAGCTATAAACTTATATTAGACCCATAACAAAATACATCTAAAGTGGAAAAATAAGTAATGAAACTATATTTAACCCTTGTGTGTTCCTCCCAGTAGAGATACACTGAAGTTTCTCTGGGGTCAATTTGACCGCAATTTGTTTCTCTTATAACTCAGCTATAATAATATAAAATATAAAAAAATAATATATAATTTTGGGTTCTATGGTTAGCCTAACTTCAGACTAATGGACTGATACCCAATTTGCCTTATGTATTTAGTGCCAATAGGCCTTGATTATGTGAAAAAAGTGCATTTTTTGACATCAGAAGGCCCTATAACAGTGAAATCACATGACTGTACTGAAATAAAAATATTTGGTGAATTAGAGGTGGGAGTGGTCTAAATTTAGTGTGGGGGCTGTTTTTGAAAAATGTGAGATTTTTGAACAAGAGCAAAAAGTGATGTTGAAGTTCCTACGGCTCATTTATGATCCCAGCCATTTTCCCATTTCCCAATTCATTTCAATGATATTCAGTGAATCCTGCTTACATTTCTGTGTTTGGCCTTTCATACCAACTTCATTCGAACTCCAGACTGAGAACTTTTATTATACATACAAATACACACAAATATACATCTCACAGGACCTTATTAACATGAATATTTACAAGATTTTGGATTTATCATTTTTTTCAGTTTAAAGGCCCAAAAACCTCTGCAAAAACCTAGTGTTTATGTATAGCCAAATTGTGTTTTTTCCTCGCAAAGCCACATTTACTTTTGTTTGACTTATTAAATAGACAAATTGGAGCCCATTGTGCACTTTTAGTGGTCATTGGATGCACAGATGACAGCACAGATCCTGGGCTCTGTCTGTCAGAGGACATGTTGTCTTATAGAGGTACAGGTCTCTTCAGGCGGCTCTGGCACTGTTTGAATTGTGAGATTTTAGTTGTCCTAAAGCTCCAGTCACATATTTAGAGTGATATTTTATCCCTGTGTTAGTCCTGATCCTGTATTAGACAAAGCCTAGTTCCACTGTCAATAGACTTATATGGCCCCAAACACGAGCTGGTCTTCTGCTGTTTACCTGCAGAGTCAAACAGCTCTGAACATTCAATAGTTTCATCAAAGATAATAAATACACTGGGATTTTGCAGAGGGGCCTGGGTTTTGCTAGAGGTTTTGAGGCCTTAAAACTATGGAAAACAAGATAAATCTAAAATCGTAAAGTAAATGTTCATGTAAATGAGGTCCTATGAGATGTATATTCAATAAAAGTTATCAGTCTTGGTATAAAAGGCCAAACACAGAAATGCAAGAAGGAGACACTTAATCCCATAAATGATCCCAAGGAACTTCAACATCACTTTTTGGTCTCATTAAAAAAATTCACATTTTTCATAAACAGCACCCACAGTAAATTTAGACCACTCCCACCTTCTAATTCACCAATTGTTTTTATTTTAGTACAATCATATAATTTGACTGTTATAGGGCCTTATAATGACATAAAATTTACTTTTTTCACATTATCAAGGCCTATTGACACTAAATATATAAATATAAGGTATATTTGGTATCAGCGCATTAGTCTGAAGTCAGACTAACCATAGAACCCAAAAAATATTATTTTAGGCTGAGTTAGTT
>KN483141.1:69519-110550 GCA_000787095.1 Periophthalmodon schlosseri | reverse complement strand
AGAGAATGAGGCAAACATTTTTACACAAGCTTAACTTATGGAGTTAGCCCCATCAGGATCAATAAAGCCGGTGATAAAGCCCAAAATATTCTGAGGTTTTTTGGGGTTTTTTTTGCAGGTTTTGTGATTGCAATTAGATTTGTAATATATGTTTAAAAAGTAGGATTATGTTTAGAGTGCACTTTGTCAACCACTCCAGGAGCATTAACATTTGAGAGAAGACTGAAATATGAACTGATAAACTAATACAAGAATTCCGTGCATTTAAGAGCATGTTTGTAGAGCTCTAAAATACTGGTACAACAAGATTTTATAAAAAGACAGGTTCTTTACAGAGAACACTCTATTATCTACATAATTGCAGTCTTTGTGATTTGATATTTCCGCCAACTCAAATAGCGATTTCACTTCTTCTGCATCGTACTGGTACAATAACTAATATAGACCCTTCCAGGAGTGACGTGTTTAGAAGGAGGTTAAAGTTCTATTCCATTCATTTTAGGACATAAAAACTATATTTTTGGTGTATTACTGTCATAAATTAGATTTAAGAAATATGTATTACGTGGTCGTTAGCATGTATACTAATTTTGGTACAAATTTCTACGTAATAATCTATGTAAAACAGTGCTACACGTAGTGATGTTTTCTAACGAGGCTCTGATGTTACTCACGTGTGGTCTGTTGGCAAAAAAGCCCTGGTTTGTCATAATTTGTGATGTTTGGAGGCTAACGCTAACACTTCCATTGAAAATAAATTGGGGCTAAGATATGGAAGGGTACCAGGCTTTAGAATGCAGGCGTTTTGTAGAATAGAGTTGTTAAGTGATGATGTCACTTCCGGGTCCAACCAAAAAGTTTACAGCTGATTTCTAGCTTTGTTTTTGTCCCTTATACATGAAACAAGAGACAATTAACTTTCAAAAGCATTTGTTTAACCACAAATCATATAAATTATGTAATTAATGTAGTAATAATCTATCATAAATAGGATTACAAGTGAATAACTGCCGGTCACTGCTAATGCTATCTTAGCCTAGCCTAGATTCTTACTTCAACCTCCTTTGTACACTTTCTGTCACATTGATCTATGCTTATAACCTTATTAGCTTTCAACAACTGCAATCTCTGTGTTTTCAATTTCCCCTTTTTTTTAACCCATCTTGCTTAACACAGGATGAGATGTCGCAAAAAAAAGAGGAAACTGAAAACAATGAACATCACACTATTCTATAGCACTTATGAATGGAACTGCTAACCACTCTGCCACCAACAAAAACGATGTCTAGAATCCATATTGACTCACAGTGCACCACCAGCTTGTTGGTGATCCTTTTGGGGGCCTTGAAGCTCTCGTGCCAAACCAGACAGTCCAGCCTCTTGTCGTTCATGCTGCGGAGTGGGTACAGCGTGTACTGGGACGTCACCACCCCGTTGTCGTAGGTGCGGTTGGTGGACTGTCCCGTCAGATCAGTGTCCCAGGACAGCTGAGGGGTGGGCTGTGCGGTGGAGCGGCACGTGGCTGCTACCCCGTAAGACCCCTCCACAAGCACCACTGGCTCCAGGGACGAGATGGGGATGGCTGTGTGGGGGAGAGGAGAGGGGGAGTGGTTAAAACTGATATTAGAGGCGCCGTATGTCATTTTTACTGTCTTAAAAATCCAAAGTTATTCCTCACTTACCTTATGCATTCTGAGCATCCTAATTATTCACCGTCAATTTAAGTTTATAAGTGCACGTTGAGTTTTGGTGTGTAAAGCTAACATGCTAACGTGCACTTCTTGATTATCAGACCATAAAACGGTTCATAGTTAGATATAAACAGCACACAGCAGACATATTTTGACCTCAAAAGCTGCTTATACAATATACCTGTACTGGGGCAAGACAAATTTTGCTCAAATACATGGGAAAAATCCAGTGGTAGGCCGTCAGGGCCAGCAAGGCCTCCTCTGCTGGCCTAAAATATTGAGAACCGTCAGGGCCAGCAAGGCCTCCTCTGCTGGCCTAAACATATTGAGAAAAGTGAATTTATTTTATTTTATTGTCATAAATATGTAAACAAAAATATTCTCTATTCTCTTGTCTTTATGTCATATTATATCCACTTAGTTGAGTGGCTTCCAATGTTGTTTTATTGTGGTAGAGTTTTTATCCAATTATATTTCAGCTAGTTTGTGGTGTTTATTCTGAAGGCCTCATTTCCCTGAGGCCTTCAGAATAAACAGAGCAGGCCCTTGTCCACTGTAACGGACAACTGGACGGACACAGTCAGTTGCAATAGCCAGTCAGATCTTGATTCTGCAGACCAGGGCCAGCTAGAAGGTCTTATGGTGAACTGGACATGTATTGGAACTGGATAAGCACTTGCTAGAGCCTGAAATGTGGTAATTTGCAGAATGTCGATCTTAACCCGGAGATCCAACAGCTATTGCTGTATTTTTAACCCGTAATGGCCGAAGGAAGAGAAGAGATTGATCTGGTTGCAGATATACTTTCCACGCCATTTTGAAGACGGCCTTTCATGAAAAGCTGGATATTATGAGAAGAGGTCGGCCAGCCCCTGCGCTAGCTAACCTGTCTCAGCAAGGAAAAGGGTTTGTCCGTCATTTCCAGATGAGCAACTATGAACGGTTCCCGTGGCTCACAGCTTCTGAGAAATGCTGAAAATTGTACTGTTAAGAATGCCTGTCGCTTGCAACCTATCGATTTGGTGTTTGGAGCTACACTGAGTTTGCTAACTTAAGTTGTTTTACCAAGGCAGCAACAAAACATCAAAGCACGGCTGGGCACTTACAAGCTACGGTGCGTTTAAAAACGTTTGGAGACACTCAAGTGGACCTGCAGCTCAGCAAACAGGCACGAGGCGGAGCTCCACAATGAAAAAGTGAAAAAAAGTAGGGAGCTATTGAAAAGACTGATGGATTGTGTTATGTTTTTGGGCAAACAGGAACTTTCATTCAGGGGACACGATGAAAGCGCCCAGTCCTTAAATAGACATAACTACGTGGAGCTTCTTTCTTTTCTTGCTGAACATGACGCAGACTTGATTACCACCTGTCCACTAACAGAGTGTTTACTGGGACATCAGGAAAAATACAGAACGACCTCATTTATGCTATTGCTGAAGTGATGGGAGACGAGATCAAAATGGAATGGAATCAAAAGAGCTCCTTTTGTCGCAGTGATGGCTGATGAAACAACAGATGTGGGTGACATGGCACAGCTCTCACTCGTCCTGCGCTATTTGACGGACACAGGTGTCAAGGGGCGTTTCGTCAAATTTGAAGATGTAACCAGTGGCAGGCGAGCTGATGACCTTGCCGCTCTTATTTTCCATTTCTTTGTGCCACAACTTTGTCCAGATCCATATTCCTCAGTGTTACGGCGGCGCAGTGGTAATGGCATTCGGATTAAACGGGGTGCAGTCTAAGGTTAAAGAAAAAGCACCTATGGCCTTATTCATTCAGTGTTATGCACATCGTCTTAATTTAGTACTGACTCAAGGGGCCTCAAAGCTTAAAGAGTGCAAGGTCTTTTTTGCCAATTTGAATGGCCTCGCTGCATTCTTTTCCAGATCCCCGAAGCGCACTCAACTACTGGATGACATATGCAAGTGGCGTCTTCCTCACGTTGCGCCGACGCGGTGGCAATATACATCAAGATTGGTGAATGCAGTTTATGAGAAGAGAGTTGGGATTTTTGAACACGCTGATGTGCTTTTTGGAATACTGCAGACAAAATCATTGGATGTGCAATTTTGCATGGCAAGAGCGAACAAGTTTTGTGATAGAGTTGAGGGAGCAAGGGGCAAATTCAGTGAAATAAGCAAAGAAACCTCAGGTGGTCCAAGCGTGCGCAGAGGCCAGGGCACAAGACGAGCTGATCTGCGTGCACACTACCAACGCCTCCACATCAGCATTCTGGACAACATTCTTTCCTCTTTGTTAGTATTAAATCAATGCTAACAAAATAAAATGATAAAAATCTAAATTTGTATCAAATACATCTGATCATCTGCACTTTATAATGTTAATAACGTGGCGCACTGAAGTCACCTCAGTTAAAACTGCACTAAAGTTCGTTCAATCTCAGCCGCGCCACATTTTCAGTTATTTGCTGTTGTAGAGCCTATTGTCAAAAAACGCAAATGATTTGTTTAGTTTATTTTCAAAGAATAGTTTGTTTTGTTATCGTCTGGTTGGTGTCTTTTATGAAACGGCGACATTGCACAATTTATTGGACAGACCTGTTTAAGCTCACATAACGTAATTTTGGTGGCATTTTGTTTGGCATCTTTAATTTTCTTTCATTTATTGGTTTTAAATGTTCCTGAAATTAACTACTGAGGTGATGTTGTAATGTGTAAGTGGGACGTCACTGAAGGCCCAAGGGTGAAATGCACGACCCGCCACTGGAAAAATCAGATACAGGCCCTTTAAATTGATACATTTAAAGGTCAGGGTGATTGTAGTACATGCATTACTGGTTTAATAAAGGTACTACAATCACAACTGAACCTGAGTTGCCAGTGCCTTAACCCTCATGTGAAAGCTCAGAACTTCTAGAATTCACTCACTGAGCTGCAGAGGCTGCACTAGCACTGATTCATGATTGGCTGCAAGTGCTGGGGTTTAGGTAGTGACGACTCAGATCAGAGAGAGACATTTTAGTTTTAAACCAACTGGATTTCAGCACTGAAACTGGCAACTCAAAAGAGAGACTCATGTGAGGCTCATTCTGCTTTCTGATTGGATAATCGTCTTGAGAACCAAAAATCCAAATTATAACATAAACAACATGGCTATGGTGTCCAATGTTTTTTGTGATTAAGAATAAATCAGTATTACAATTGTTATCAGTAAATATTGCTATATTGCTATAAAGCTATATTGATGTGATATGTTTACCTCATATCTAGGAACACAGATAGGTCCTTTTAAAATTTAAAGTTAAAATTCTGCAAACATTCCAAGAAAAAACAAGGCCAAGACCAAAAAAGAACAACAAAGTCATTATGAAATATAGTTCAAATAATTTTCATTTTCTCTTGCATGTTAAGCTTCTCTTTGAACTTTTTAAATTTAAGCGTTTGGAATTTAGGGAATGTCGCTACTGAGATAGAGCCACATTCTATATGCAAACCCTAACCTAGTTTTGAGTAAGATCACATAGTGGGACTTAGCCCGAACCTACAAAAACAAACTGCTCCAACTGTCTTTTCTCGCTCTCAGCCATAGAGCCTCTATAAATCATTATGTTGTATATGCTAGTGCTGTCACGATACTAAAATTTCAAACTCAATTTCAAAAATAAAAGGAATAGACTCGATACTCAATACTGATTCTGATACCGCGATGATAATAAAAAAACTTTCTTTAGATAATAGAGTGTGATTTTCAACATTAAATAATAGTCTTTTATCTGTGTAATCCCTCAGTCGCCCAGGCAGCTTTCATAGTGATCCATGGGCGTGTACTAATCTATGAGATCTAATACTTGCTCTGATACAGCTCAAGATCATTCTAAAGCTGTTCAAGAAAGGTTCATTTCTGTCCTGTGAATGTGACTGTTTTAGTATTGATACTTGCTCCAATGAGTATCTAGATTCGATACTAGTTTTAGTATCAATTAGTATCTGATTTTTGATACTTTTGACAACCCTAATACGTACTGTACCAGGGTAAATGATTATGTTCAGAATGGTGCCACCTCCACTCGATACACTGTCACACATATTGTTCCCGATGCGTTTGTGGTTTGTAGGCATTTTCAACAAAAATAGACTAGACTAGGAGTGGTATCCACCTTTTAGCTAGGAATGTTTATGTGTCAAATTACAAGACTATAATGATTTTATAATTTTAGATGAAGCTCCAATTTGTGACTTAGCAAAACAAAAATAGACAAAAATAAAAGCATGTTTTTATTGCACTGAAAAACATCCATCCTGACTCTTTTTTGGCCTTGAGCCTCCTCCTGCTTGTTTCCATGAAAATTGTGTTTCTTTGGCTATAATATTCCACAGTATGGTATAAAACCTGTCTATCTCCATGGAGAATGGAGAAAGATATGTTTTAAACTTTCTATTTCCATGGAATCATGCAGGTGACATGCCACCTCCAAAAAGTTACTATTGCTTAAATACTTTTGGTGGTAGTACTTGTAATTGAGTAAAGCAGTCATTTAACTGTAAATTTTCAGTACTTTTTACACCACTAATATTTTGTAGAGAGCGGGGAGTGGTAGCTATATTAGCAAATATTACCTAAATGAAATAAGCATCTCCTAATTGAGTATTAACCATGACTTTATGAAGTGTACTATATTCTTTATAATTCTGATAATCAGAAAGTGTGTGTTAGCATGCTAGTTGTTGTTAGCTTTACAGTGACAGCAAAACTCCACTCTGTTCTCTGAAAGTTGTGAAAAGTGCTTAAAAGCTCATCGTGGTGAATAATTAGGATGCTCAGAATGCATAAGGTAAGTGTGGAATAACTTTGGACCACTGCAAACTGTTTAAAATTAACTAGTTCTGTTTCTCATGTTTTGAAAAATCAAGTACCACGCTTTTTAACATGAATTGACCAAATAAATGTTGGGTGCCTTACTCCAGACGGTGAGCTCCATGTCCTTTTCGAAGTTGCCCAGGGGGAAGGTGCTAATCTGGCAGCTGTAGCGTCCTGCATCCCCCAGCTCTGTGCTGGTGATGATCAGGGATGAGTCCACTGTGGGGTCACTGTTCTTAAAGCGGACACGCCGAGACCAACCCCCAAACGCTGCACACAACACAGTCTTTTAAGTTCATTATAATTTAGTTGAAGGGTGAAAGATGAAATTTGGAGTGAACTTTTTTTAAAACTACATAATAACTATAAAATGCATGCTGTGGCACAAAAAAGAACAAAGATAAATAATTCTGTGCAAGTTAAAGGTGCACTATGTAACTTTTCTGGTGGGGGGTATGCCACCTGCTTGTCTCCATTGAGACGTTAATGCTTTGACTGGAATGTTCCACAGTATGGCATTAATCTATATTGTAGTTATTCAGTTGCATGTATTGCTCAAAACTACCTTGAAATACATGCATTCTTATTGTGAGTGAACTTGCCTCTCCACAGATCTGACCTGTAACTTGTGTGATATGTCAGGTGGCATCACCTGCTTGTCTCCATTGAAATAGATGGCATAGTTTAATGCCATACTATAGAACATTCCAAAGCAATAACATATCCATGAAGACAAGTAGGAGACAGACCCTACACCAAAAAAGTGACATAGTGCACCTTTAATTTCAATTATCTGGGAACATTAACCATTTAAAAACATTATTATTAGGTCAGTATCTGTTAAATAGTCATCTATATGCCACATTTGTTTGATACGTTTTTGAATGATTAAAACATCCCACATGGGTCTTACCTGTCTGGCCATTGATGTGGTGAGCCAGGATGATCTGCTCCTTGGTCCCATCGCTCCTCTCTTTGCTCCACGTCACCTGTACTGTGGTCTCCTCCTGGGTGGTCTTATATACACAGGGCAGCACGGTCTCCTGCTCGGCAAGGGAGCGCACAGCGTCTCCAGGGGGAACATCGCTGAAGTCCGCCCTCACCACTGCGACACAAAAACACCGAGGTACAAAAGCATGTATCAGTGCTAATATCAGTATCGGACCAACTGAGACTTTGCAGTTGATGTTAGCTTCACCCCTTCAGGGAATGTTAATTACATCTGAACACAATCTGACCATAAAGAAGTGACTTAGTTGGAACTACAACAGGTGAGCTGCTTTGTACTGTTCAACAAGTTCCTCTCAAATAACATTCCAGCCACAAGCTAGCTAGCATTAGCCAACAGTTTTTCAGTTAGTCCGTCAGTGCGTCAGATTTGTCTTTTTAAACAGACTAGTGAATTCAAATGGAAACAGAAGAACAATGGAGCTAAAGAGGAGACAACTTTACTGTCCTTGGAAACTGCAAATGTGGCCTCTGCATTTGACCCATCCTTCAAAGCCACTGGTGCTACTTGTCAGGAGCAGTGGACCCATCTCCAGATCTTGGACTAGGCTTGGTCAGGACTAACTTAGCTGGAGGATTTAACCTAAACTAAACTAACCCCAAACTACTTAAATACTTAAATTATGTAGAAATTAAAAATACAATGAACCGTTTAACTAGAAGAGTTATATCTAAGCTTTCACTAGGTTCTTTCTTCTTTCACAACAGCTCCTCATCTGTATTTATGACCAAAACACAGAACAAAATGTTATCTGTGGCAGTCATGCTGTTGGACGAGTCAGTCGAGACACAAAGCAAAGAGTTGTCTGAGTACAGTGTCTGGACTGGGACAAACAAGGCCCCCATAGATGTACAAGTAAACGCCTTTGTCTGAACCACCACCAACTGTCTAGAAATGTGGATCGTGTTTTATTTGTATTACGGCTGACAAAAGCATCGAATATCAGATACTAATCGATACTAAAACTAGTATCGAAACTAGATACTCATTTGAGCAAGTATCGATACTAAAAAAGTCACATTCACAGGACAGAAATGAACCTTTCCTGAATAACTTTAGAATGATCTTGAGTTGCATCAGAACAAGTATAAGACACATAGACGAGTATACGCCCATGGACCACTATGGAACCTGCCTGGACGACTGAGGGATTACTCAGCCACATAAAAGAAAGTGCTATTATTTAATGTTGAAAGTCATCGTGGTATCAGAATCGGTATTGAGTACTGAGTCTATTCCTTGATATTGAGTAATCTCTATATACAATTTTGTTTTCAAATTTGGATCTGAATCTCAGTCACCTGATACAAGTAAACATGTTCAAACAAAATACAAATTCGTCACTACCTAAACCCCAGCATCTGCAGCCAATCATGAATCAGTGCTAGTGCAGCCTTTGTAGCTCAGTGAGTGAATTCTGGAGGTTCTGAGCTTTCATGAGGCATAGCCATATACTCAGTATAAGAAAAACTTGGATACGTATGTATATGTAGACCTGTCACGATAGAAATTTTGAAGTGCAATATATTGATGAAGTACCGTATTTTAGGAGTATAAGTCGCACCAGCCAAAAAATGCATAATAATGAAGAAAAAAACATATATTTCACATATAAATCGCATCTGAGTATAAGTCACACCCCCGTCCAAACTATGAAAAAAAGTGCGACTTATAGTCCGGAAAATACGGTAAATATAGACAAAAAATGATAACACTGCTACTATTTTATGCCAAAAAATTACAATATTAAAGAAAAAAATCATGAGCTGTAATAAATAAAAAGCAGAATGAAACACTTAAGTACTTAGTTTGCATTTGTAATGAGTCATAGAAGTTATTCATTCAACCTTTTTACGGCTTAATTCTTATCATACAGCCAAAAAGCCAAAAAGTAACCACAAATTTTGCAGTAGTGCAAAGAAAATGTACACATGATAAATACTGACCCCAAAAAAATGTGTTCCAGCTTTCATATATTGAACGATAAGTCGATAGTAATTATGGTGACAGGTCTATGTCTATGTCCAGGCCTATGTCTATGTCCAATGTACAGGGCTATGTCTATGTCCAGGCCTTTGTATATGTCCAGGCCTATGTCTATGTCCAGGCCTATGTCTATGTCCAATGTACAGGGCTATGTCTATGTCCAGGCCTTTGTATATGTCCAATGTATAGGGCTAAGTCTGTGTCTAGGCCTATGTATATGTCCAGTCCCATGAATATGTCCAGGCTTATGTCTATGTCCTCTGTCTGCAGGTTTAGGCACTAGCAACCAACGTTCAGATGTGATTGTAATACCTTTTAAAACCAGTCATAGCACAGGCTGCATATAGTTTATTTAAGGTACACTTTTGACCCATTACAGTTGACCCATCCTTCAGTGCCACAGGGGCAACCTGTCACTAGCAGTGTGACAGGGGACTATATTAATAGTGATATAACTTTTCACACCAAGTACAAGTTTACTGTGCAGTGTTCGCATTTAATTGTAAAATATTTTATCAATTGGAAACGTGTGAGAAAGCAGTGTGTCAATATATGATGCTTAGAATGAGATTGGCTGTACATTGGTGGTGCAAATACATTTTAGACAATAGATAGGACAGCCTACAAGAAAACATTTCAAATGTTGGCAAATTATTATTAAAGGGTTACAGTTTGCAATGTAATTACAAAGAAATTTTCTCCTGAATACTGGCCAAAACCACTGGGCCGACTTAGCATAGTGCTTAAAATGTAAAAAATAAATATAAAATTCTCCTAACATCATATTCTAAAACATAAAAAGACATTTCTGTGCGTCGTTTGAATGTAGGTTGGCAATAGCCCTGGGGATTTTAAACTGATATGTTGATGATGCGTCTTAGCCAGCTGGTTAGCATGTAGCGCTAGGGTAAATAGGAGCTAGTTTTGACTTGTTGACGAGTTGAATGAGGAATTAGACTACACAAGAAGATTCTGTGGTTTGGAGTTTAATCTCTGTACACACTGGCCTCCATTTGAATGTTTGCCAAACTGTGGGCCACGACTGAAATAGCCTATGGGCTGTTCCAAAATCATAATAACATAATTCAAATTCCATACTGATTTAAGTTTGAAAATAAGAGGGATACATGGTTAGTGGATCAGTCAATGATCCTGCCTGGAACACCAGACTGGAAGCACATTGTAAAACAAAAATTAGGGCGTACTGTAGGCCCACGCTGTTCATCAATCAAACTTTATTTCTTTAGAGCAAGTAGCTATTAAGGTTAAGGTAAATTGTCCCCATAGGAAGATCTGTGCTCTGCATTTGACCCATTCTTAGTTACCATCTCCATTTTTTAGCTAGGCTTGCCCAAGACTACATACATGATTAGACTATTGTAGAATGCGATGATGTCATACTTACAAATGGGTGCAAGAGCCAGTTTTCCCTACTGATTACATGCTATTCACTTAAGAAACGTTCAAAAGCTCGAATAGAAGAATATAACTTTTTGTCTGTTTCAGGATAAAAAGGACAACCACATGCAATAAAACTAACAATATAAATCCAGATGCTGCATTCACAAATGTTGATCCTGATCATTTCTAATGGTGTGTTCCAGGCAACTGGTGACTGGGATATTTCCCACCTCCGGCTTGAAAAAAAGCCCTGGAACGGCGCTGGATTCCCACTGGCAAACTGTGAGGTGATAAAGGGACTCCCACTTCAGACAGGATAAACTGTGACGTATTACAACAATGCTAATCACAACAAAATATGGATCTTGCAGTTGATAACCAGCACATAAACAATGTAAATATTTGATACACGTTAAATCCAACAATATCCTGCTATTTAACATATTACAGACATTTGTTTTGTTTTGTTGTTGTTTACATTTCTTTAGCCTGGGGTTCTCTATTAGCCATATTGTTCATACACGAGTTAATGCTCAGCCGGCCTCTGAGTTGTCTGGAACGCAGTATAATAGTGACTAGACCATGAAACTCACTATACTTCAACAAAAATCAGCATTTGAACAATATTATTCATTTTAGCTGCCCCACATATATTTCTATAGTTTCTTTGCAATAGTGGGGACATTTTTTTATGTTTGATGTAATATGAAAAGATTTAAGCTGCAGAGGGTTGAAAAAGTTCATTCTGCTATTTATTTGTTGCAGCTCAGAGCTTTTAATGCAGGGTTGCCAGGTTTCAGCAACCCAAAAATTTATAAAAGTATTATGTAAAAGTATTATGATATGAAGATTTCTTTCAGTAGGATTATTCTAAAATCAATGCATTTTACATGGAAATGGCTCTGGCCAAACCTGCGGACAGTATTTTTCACCCGCGGTAGTTAAAAAAAAGTCCAATTCAACAGGAAAACCTCAGACCTGGCAACTCTGTTTTAATGATGCTGTTTATTTAAAAATGTGTTTAATGGGATTGCCCTGCTTTTAGGCTATTGGATCAGTGGCATAAA
Organism: Periophthalmodon schlosseri; assembly: GCA_000787095.1. Classification (NCBI taxonomy): domain Eukaryota; kingdom Metazoa; phylum Chordata; class Actinopteri; order Gobiiformes; family Gobiidae; genus Periophthalmodon; species Periophthalmodon schlosseri. The sequence goes on along the minus strand of KN483141.1, from coordinate 98,578 downwards.
ATAGTGTTACTGTGACAAGATTTGATTTTAATTTGTCTTTTATTTTTTTGATAAATACAATGGGTTTTAATATTAATCTCCTCAACATAAAAAGACAGACTTTTAATAATTGCCATTTATGACAAAGAAAATAAGCCCAAATTTCTTCTTCCAGAGTCTGAACTCCGCTCCAAACCACATCACTGACCCCATCTATTTAAAAGACATAGCAATGACGATTAGTCTCTAGTTACTCATTACTTGTATTTTCATTTAATAACCTATGTTTTACTTTTGCTTGATTAACTATTTGGACATCTACTTTTTATCTTATTAGCTACTCTAACTTATTACTTTGTTGTGATTGGTAGTTCTCATTTATTAATTTATCCAGTTACATTTACTTGAGCAACTTTTTACAGAAATTGTACTTTCCGGAGTACTTTTCTACCAACATACTTTTACTCCTACTTGAGTACTTTATTGAAGTAACAGTCCTCTTACTTGAATAAAAAAAAATGAGGTTACTCTTCCCTCTGTGACTAAGTCTACACGTGACAAATTTTATTTATAATGACAACATGAAACGATATGAACATTTGTGTTTCATTTTTGTGTCTATCCCTTGAAAATGCCAGATTTTGTGTATTATTTAATGTTTAGTCCTTAAAATTGCATTAAATTACGTCCAGACAGTCATACAGTTACTCATACAGTCATACAGTTACTCTTACTTGAGAAGTTGTTTTCCCAAATACGTTTTTACTCTTAGGCTACATGAGTAATTTCTTGGACCACTGCTTTGTACTTCTACTTGAGTAATATTATTTAGAAGTAATGCCGCTCCTACTTGAGTACAATCTTTGGCTACTCTACCCACCTCTGTTACTACAATATAATAACTGTGTCCTCTGAGACTGAGGGTGACCTCTGTGCTCCTGTTGGTGCACTTAGCCTTAGCATTAGCGTGTTTGTGCGTATGCTAGGAGCCTCCTGAGAGTGTGATTCACTGTCTTACCATCAGCGTCACACCTGTGTAGGCTCAGACAGATGTGCTCCTCCCTCTGTGTCATCAGGGTTACTCACGGAGTGCACTGGAATCTGCCGCTGCCGCATTACTGGAATTACAGCCCAGCCTACACCGCTACAGCTAGCAAAGAGGCTAGCTTGTGTACGGGGTCTTTGCGCGTATAGACTGTAGCAGAAGTGTGTAGAGTAGCACAAAATTGTACTCAAATAAGAGTAACGTTACTTCAAAATAATATTACTCAAGTAAAAGTAGTCCAAGAAATTATTCAAGTAAGAGCAAAACAGTATTTGGGAAAAGTAGACCACTAAGTAAGAGCAGGCGTAATTGTCAGGATGAAATATCTTGTAATTTGAAGGTCAAAACATGAAATAATGCACAAAATCTGGTATTTTCAAAGGATAGACACAAATATGAGACATATAAAACATGTAAAACATCTGAAGGAGCGATGCAAGAAACACAAATGTTCAAATCATTTCATATTGTCAACATAAAGCTTTTGTCACTTGTTGACTTACTCACAGTGGGAAGAGTGACCAAAACTTTTACTCAAGTAAGAGTATTGTTACTTTAATGAAAATATTACTAATACAAGTAGGAGTAAATGTTTGTACCTATAAAAGTACTCTGAAAAGTACAAGTTAATGTAGGCCTAATCGGAAGGACAAAAAATGTAATAATGCAAAAAAGTATTTTCAAAAGGATAGAACACACAAATGAGAAGAAATAATCACATCTGAAGATGTATAAGAAAACAATTTAATATTGTCAACTCAACTTAAAGCTTTTGTCACTTCTACTCACAGGGGGAAGAGTAACCAAAACTTTTACTCAAGTAAGAGTACTGTTACTTTAATAAAAAATACTACTCAAAAAGAAAAAAATATGTTGCTAGAAAAGTACTCTGAAAAGTATAATGTCTTTAAAAAGTAACTTAAGTAAATGTAAGTGAGTAAATGTAACAGTTGACTAACTAAGGACTACCCAGCTATGGACTCTAGAGATGTTATATTCAAGTGAGAGTCATTACTTCAAAGTAATACCTGAAATTACTCACCTAAAGAGTGAAAATTAATTCTGAAACTACTACTTAAGTAAGAGTAATTAACTGTTGAGACATAACATCCTCTTTATAACTTTCAGTTAATGTAATCATAAGGACAAAACATTAAATAATGCACAAAAAATATTCATAACTGAAGGTGCTTTTAATATTTAAAACTGTCAATTCAACGTAAAGCTTTTGTCACATGTAGACTTACTCAGAGTGGGAAGAGTACTGTTTTGTTGTAAAATATGCTACTCAAGTATGTGTAAAAGTACGGCCATTAAAAAGCAAATGATCTATCTGGGAAATGTCTGCTTTTTACCAGACTGCTGAAACAAAACAATGCATTTTAGGCCCAATTATAGGCCTACTGAACAAGTTCACATATTGTGAGGTGGTACTTTTCGTGCGAGTACACATTACTAAATGGCTTTTGTACCTTCAAGGCACTCAAAGTGCTTTATGTCATCACATTCATACACCAGTGTGCGCAGACACTGGGTCAAGAGCTGGGATCACACCTCCAACCTGTGGGTCAGGGCAGGGGATCTGACCCCTCTACCATCTGTGCTCATGAGAGCCCTCTGACTGAGCTGCTGTCGGCCACTAGAGCAAGACTGATCGCAACTGAATTGATATAAAAAATCAGAGAAGACATATTGTGCTTGTGTCTGTTATATAGTCTATGACACCTGTGGATCATTATGTTATAATTTGGACATTTTAAATCACAATATTGATCTAAAACGACTTAATAAAAGAAACAAGCCCGCTGACTCCCACGTTGGAAAATTGCAGTTCCCAATGGGCGCTGATGTCATCGTACATGTTGTAGCGGCCAAAATGTACCTCCAGCCTCTAGGTGTCACTGGTTACATGTTCTGACTCTGTGAGAACATGTCTCTCTTTGAATGGAAACACTCAAGAATAAGTAGCCTGTTTGTTGCATATTTGGACAGAACAGTGTTTTAAAAAATACTAAAAATATGGACTACATTTTATGACTGAATGAGATAAGTAACTGCCAAAAATGTTGAAATCATCCATTGCTGCAGCTCGTTTAGAGGTTATCGCAAATATAGCTGCACTCCTGGTTCAAAAAGTTGCATTGGAACAAAAGTATGAACTTGAGGAGCAAATTGCAGTTGTGAGAAGGAAAAAGGAACAGCTACAATGCTAAACTATCCTCATTAAAACCTCCTAAAAGGATCGATAGAACAGTTTCTAATAGGCCTAAATTAAAACAGATTCCAAAGCCAGACATTTCATTTAAGTGTGAAGTTGTGGTTCGAGCCCTCCCACGGTCCACCACTCCTGAACTCTGTAGTGAACATACAGGGGCCGGTGCAGGTGACATCCACCTCACCTCTTTCACAGACTCTGCTCCACCCCCCGTGATCACACCTCCAATGTTCCATCCCAATGTCTACAACTGGACGAGCTCTCTTTCTCTAATGGTGAGTCAAATCCCTCTGAAGATATGGATTCCTCAGATGGATTCCAAGAGCACAGGTGTAGGGCCTGGTGCTGCTGGACCCCAATTGGTAAAGGGCATAGGAGGCCCTCTGGGAAGAGGACAGGGTAGGATAGGCCTCCCTGATGATCTGCACGTGCTCAAAGGACAAAGCGTCATAAAGGGGAGAAGTGCGGTCACTGCTGGAGTTTCCCCTTTGGTCCTGAAAGAACTCTAAAGCTCAAGATCTCTTCCACCTTAAGAGACCAAAGGCATTCAAGAGGAAAAGATGGAAGTCATGAATTTGAATGAGGACTTAAAACATATTTATTTGTGGCTTTCAAATTAACAAATGATGCCTGATAATTTTTGTCTTTGAAGATGTGTATCTATTGGTAGTTATCCCATCTCACTGTAAAAAAGTAACTAAAATGTCCTTTATACATTATGGCCTCATTTAAATGTTTTGTAATATTTCTGGTTCATGCGGGGACAATTAAGGGACCAGGGTTGACTGTGTTAAAGGAATGCATGGAAATAAAGGGCATTTGGTGTGCATCTTTTTGAGTATTGGGCTCATTTTTAGGAAACATGCGTCTGAAATGCCACCAAAAACATTTGCAACCTAGTGGCTTTGTGGCACCTGGCCTCTACACACGTCATCACAACAAAGGGCCATGCAGAGGCCTGCTGTCCTGTGGATAGCTGCAAACCAAGCTAGCGAGCAGTGGATTTTTTTTTTTTATTATTTGTACTAAAATGACTACGATGCTGAATCCTACACATATCACCAATTAACAAAATAAAATTGGAAAACTAAGTAAGTACAGAACGGGGGTTGATCAGAGCAATGACGTCTTGAATACAAGAGACAAAAATTACTCAAACATGCATAAATCACGCTAAATACAACTTCAAGAGGGTAAATAAGAAGGGAAACAATTATAACATGGTTAAAAGCTCTGAAAAGTGCATATTGCAAAATAGGTTTCCTTTAAATGGTGGCAATTCCAGAATCAACAAGGCACCAATTATATCACTCCTCCGCAGAAAACAAAACACACCTGTGTCCCCAAATCTATAAAACCTGCTGACCTGCATCTGACTTATTAAGTATTAAGTATACATTATTAAGTAACTTGTTCCATCTTTTCTGTTGTTGTAATGCTCCTGGGCATATAGTAGTAATAGAGGTGGGCAGATTATCGAAATATTGATAATATTGTGAATGTTGTTTTGAAGATGTGCTAAATTCAAATATCAGTATATCATTTATAATTTAAAAAGAGCTGCACAAAGATCAATTACTACAAAATGTAAATAAACAATTTTTATTCCAAATTTCCAGGAGTAGAAAGTAATTACAACTAGAATTGAGTAGATTTTGGGGGTAATTGTACTTTTTTGGGTTTAAACCTGTACTTGTAATTGAGTATGATTCTACCCATGTAATCGTAATTAGTTACATTTTCAGTCATAAAAGTTACTGAGTACTGTACAAGTCCAAATGTTCCCAATTCATGGCAGTCTCTGCAACTAACACACATAACAGCACTGCTCTGCCTGCACTGATTGGCCCGAGCTCAGAGAATATGCAAATTGTGGATTAAAATGACTAAATTTTGTTTTACCTTTTTTGATTGATCAAATTTTGTATAAAAAAAAATGGATCTAAAATGCTTCTGAAATTGTGTTTAAAAGTAACTAGTTATGTTATAACATTGTTCCCTCATCCAAAACATGAAGTGGTTTTATATTTCATCCATGCACTTTTCAGTAAGACCTATTTGAACTCTTCTTACAGCAGTAATATTCTGTCCAATGCTCAGCCCACAAGTCACCCATGCTCCCGCATGACAAGTTTCCATAAATATACAAAACATGATACAAAACAATACACTACAACTTCACAAACCTGATGCGATATGCAGTAGTTTCATTAGCGGGATGCACGGCGATTGAAATGTGATAGCGCTCTGAAGGAGCAGTGACTTAGCACAGTGAGCAAAGGGAGAAGGGACTCAGAGCATGAGAAATGAAACTGAAACTTACTAAACATGTTAATGCGTTGTTTATGCCAAATATAGCACATTAAAAAAAAACAATAACGTGGTGATCTAAATATGTAATATGCTGACAATTAATACTCCCACAGAAGTGTAATACCCGTTCTTTAGGTACAATTTTGGCAGCAGTACTTGGCACCAGTACTCGTACAAATTTTAAGTGCTCCTTCCACAACTGCACATTTTTAATAGTCAAGATGCTTCATAGCTGGTCTCTCAACACACAAATGGTAAAGGAAGTCAACAAGAAGTGCAACACTGCCAGTCCTCACCTTTATACAGTGTTCTGTACCCACACACATTTCAAACCAAAACTCTAAAACTGTCTGCACTAGTGTCACTATATCAAAATTTCATTTCAGTATTAAGGAATGGACTTGATACCAATTCCGATACCGCGATGATGATAAAAAACATACAATTTTCAACATTAAATCATAGTACTTTATTATATATTACCGTGTGACCTCATATCTGTGTAATCCCTCAGTCGTCCACGTAGGTTCCATAGTGGTCCATGGGCGTGTACTAGTCTATGTGTCTTATACTTGTTCTGATACAGCTCAAGATCATTCTAAAGCTATTCAGGAAAAGTTCATTTCTGTCCTGTGAATCTGACTTTTTTAGTATCATACTCAAATTAGTATCTAGTCTTGATATTTTTGACAACCCTAGTCTGTACTCCTGTCAGAATACAGTCACCTAGTACTGGAGCCTGAGTGTCGTCATGTGTTACATTAGCTTAAAGGTCTTAGGCTTTACCCTCCTCCCACCCAAAAGGAGGAGAATGTATCAACAAGACAGCAACCAGTTTAACCTGTACCAATGCATGTGCTAACAGCTAGAGCCAATACAGACCATGTGGAAACCAATAAAGCAAGTTGATTAGAATTATAAGGGGAAAAGATTATTATTCACTTACTTAGCTACTCACTTAGCCTATAAAAATGTTCTGGGTTAATACTGGGTTAACAGCAAAAACTATGTTTAACTATTTAATTTTAATCCGAGACAGAGTAAAATGATCTAAACCAGGACCAACTAAGGTTTATTAAACTGGTACTCGACCAAAAGTAAACCGTAACCATTAAAAATATGCAATAAACCGACTAACTTCAACACATTTGCCATTGCCTTGTTGTAAGAAAATGTATCAATAGATCCTACAGTACATGTTGGATTTGCAAAAAGCATAAAACTCCCTTTTCTGGCTTCAAATCCAGAAAAAAGTAGCACTTTTGTCCATACTAAGCTGCCTGAAAAAGTGATAAGGAAACATACGAGGTTAGTAACATATCACCTATTAAATGGTTATTAATTATTTGCTAGTCGCATGTATTGAACATAAGGTTAAAATAAGCCTCGCTTTAATTGTCCTGTGAACAGTCAACACAAAATGGATTCTCATGAGCTTTAAGCCATGTTTTAATGTTATTACTTCATCAAAAACATTCCTGGAGTTGTGTTATGTTTGTTTTGAGTAACCCTTTATTATTAGTCTGTCTACATCTCCAAAGCTCTGTTTCACCTTGTGACGTCACGAAGCGGTAATTTTCAAGTTAACAGCTACCTTTTACCTTTTACCCCGTAGAGACTGGCAATCCAGGGCTGAAATGATCCAAATTATTCTAGTGATTCTAGTAATACTTCCTGCATTACCACATGACACCACAAAGTGGAACTGGACTGTTTTCTATTTGAGAGAAGAACTCAGTCTAAATATGGAGGATTTGTGTGTTAAATGTGGAAATGAAATGAAACAAAACAAAACTCAAGGTATATTTCTGATGTGGAACCAACATTAGCATAGAATAATATAGACCCTTTAAGGCAACATGCATGTAAACAGTGTTAATATACACAAAAAAATCGCAATAAATTAGTATATCAACTGTCTTTAATTTGACAATAAACAATATCTGGCATTAAGGGTTCGCCATTTTTGTAGTTTGCTCACCTGATATTTGCAGAATCCACAGATTGAGTGCTATTCTGATGAGTAGCCTTGTCATTCTCTTTACGAGGAAACTTTCTTTCACAGCTGAGGACGAAGCTCCAAGGTCCAGTCAGTCTTTCCCAAAATGCCTCTTGTGCGCTTTGGTCATCCTCGTAGTCTCCCAAATCCAATCCGCGATACTCCAAAGTGGGAAAAGGGGAAAAATAAAACGAATATTTACAAAAACAAAAGTGTGAATCCGGTTTCTGTGCTAGGACAACCCCATGATGTTTGCCTAATCAAACCAAAAGTTCAGTACCTGTTGGGATACACCTGTGCCTGACGCGTAAAGGAGGAGGGAGGCGTCCGTCCGTGCGTAAAAGTGGTTGGACAGGTTTGGCGAGGAGGAGGCAGTGACAGTTATTTTCTCGTTGTTACTTGCTCTGAGCAGGTGAGAACGAACCAGCGAGGCTTAAGACAAAAACACGCAAACGTTACCTCCTCCCTAAGGAAAAAAACAACAATAATCCAACGTAAATCAAATGGGAGTAGCGGCGCCAATTTGGGCAAGTTCCTTAGCTTAATTGACCGCTAGCTCAATTTAAGTAGTAAAAGCAAGATCATTTAACAAAGCCCAGTTTCATGTGGTCACATCCGATACTTATTCATACACGAGCCCTAATGTGAGTTGTTAAAAAGTTAATAATTTGAATTTCGTTTGTGAATTTACTCGTTTTTATTTTAAAGGTGGCGCGCATGTGGTGAGGAGTTCGTTAGCGATACTAGCGGAGGATAGAAGAACTACATGCATGAACCAGAATTTATATTTGCGTTTTTTCATATAGCTTTATGAAATAAAGCTCTAATAATTAACTATGTATAACTATGTATAATTAATAGCAATTTGTAGACACGAGGAGAGTAAGAAAGATCAAAATTACTTTATTTTTGGAACAATATCAGTAGACACTACATGAACTCAAGGCAGTAAATAACGAGGAAAAAAGACAAAGACTATTAGAAAAAAACAAACAAAACTTATTAATCCGTCTGCTTAAGTAAATAATTTTCTTTTTAACCCAACGCTGTGTAACTTTCTGCACGGGTCCATGGAAATAGAAAGTTAAAACCATACATTCTCCATAGAGATAGATGAGTGTCACGCTGTATTGTGGAATATTATAACCAATGGACCAAAACTGTCATGGGGACAAGAAGATGGAGGAGTTTTGTGAAGATGCAAGCCCACTCTCAGTAAGAATACCTTTTCTTAGTGCAAAAAAATACATCCAAAAAAAGTCTCAGTGTGGCTTTATTAATCTGGTTATGATCATTTCTCCTAGCAGTGGACGTGTAAGGCTATGTTTAAGATGCCAGCACGTTCAGAGCTTATTTATCGATTTACTTTTTTTAGTCATTGACACAAAGTATTATAGGCTAAAATGGTCAGAGCTTATTTATCGATTTACTTTTTACTTTTTATTATAGGCTAAAATGAAACCACATAGTAGATGTTTGTGTTGGGTTGATAAACTATTTGTGTATGGTGCAACATTTCATGTGGGTCAAAGGGTCAACCACAGAAAAAGATTAAAAAAAAAAACAAGCACAGAGCAGGGTGCAGACCACACTGATGGAGAGTGCAACTGAGTTTTAAAAGGGTGCAAAGAGAAGGTTGCAATGCACCCTTTTGCACCCCTGTAGACCCAGGCCATAGTGTAAAGGAGTATAATTAGAACCATAATAATAGACTATAAAATCTTTATTACAATAGTTCAAAAGCAGTCATACAACAATAGGACAGATAGAAAGTGTGTTGTTGTCAAGTGCTGCTCCTTTACCTCAAACCAAATATAGGTTACTTGCATCTCTGACATCTTGTGGCAAAAGAGAGAATAGAACACTTAAAATTTTATGGGCGCAAAGGTGGAAGCTAAAATACATTTTTCACAATCTTATATCTACACAAATCTATCACCTGATAGATATTTCAATTAACTTCAAAGAAAAATTGTGCAAAGGAGAAATACTGAACCAGATTAAAACATTTCAAACCAGGTTTAAACTTGGACTAACAGTAGAACCCAAAGTAGATTAGACTAGGGTTGTCAAAAGTATCGAAAATCAGATACTACTCGATACTAAAAAAAGTCGCATTTACAGGACAGAAATTAATCTTTCCTGAATCCCTTTAGAATGATCTTGAGCTGTATCCGAACAGTACTAGTATACGCCCATGGGCCACTACGAACCTATACCTTTACAACTATACATATGTATAACAATGCGATAACAGCAAAAGTATTCTGATGTCAAAGAAGCTTATATCAAAATATCAGAAACATTTAGCATAACAAGGCATTTCTTACAGTTTCCTCTTATTCAAACTAATTCCCATTTTCTCAGTTACAACATTTTAAAAGCCGCACAAGAATGATGACATATGCAATTAAATACAAACACATACAAACATGAAGATTTGTATCAATGTACGGCGTGCTTAGGTGCTTAGGTCTTCATGCCGATAGTTTCGTACGTGTCCGCCGGCTGGGTCAGACCCTAAAAAGACAGCACATAGATATAGATTTAGTAATAGTAATAATAATAGCAGTAGTACTAGTAATAGTAGTAATACTGGTAGTAATAGTAGTTGTAATAGTAGTTGTAATAACATGTGTTTTAAGGTAATGGGAAAAACATACCGAGTAGATGCCTTCTTCAGTGCCCTGCAACAAAAGGAACAAAATATACATTAAAGGAACTGTAAACTGTATGTATCCTGCTCTCTTACGTTTAAAAAAAAAAAAAGAAAAGAAAAAAAAAAACAGAAAATGTATTACAATCACAACAGAACCTGGGTTGCCAGTTAACCTGCAGATAGAGGAAACATACAAGTTTTTCTCAATGTCAGTATATGGCCAGGTCATCCTCATGTGAAAATACAAGTTTTTCTCAATGTCAGTATATGGCCAGGTCATGCCTCATGTGAAAGCTCAGAACGTCCAGAATTCACTCACTGAGCTGCAGAGGCTGCACTAGCGCTGATTCAGAACTGGATTTAGGTAGTGACCATTCGTATAAGAGAGGGTCCTTTTAGGTTTAAACCAACTGGATTTCAGCATTCAAACTGGCAACCCAAATGAGAGACTCATGTGAGGCTCATTCTTCTTTCTGATTGGCCAAATGATGTCCCATTTATTTATGTTATAATTGTATCCAATGTTTTTGTAACTGAAAGTAAATCAGCATTATAATTGTCATCAATAAAACCCATATTTGATTTGAAAATATTACTGAACATCATATCTGGAGACGCAGATAGGAGAAGTTTATAAAATTTAAAATCAAACATATCATATAATTCTTTTAAACTTGAATCTAAAGTTACGATACATCATATTTCACAGTTGTTATATGTCGTGTGAACATGCCATTTCCTGTTTGAGGCTGTGGTTTGGCTGGACAGATAGTTTAGAGATACTTCACTTTGTGGTGTCATGAGCGCATGCTATGAAAATTATGCATGTCCGAGTTCAAATCTTTCAACCACTTTGCAACCGAGTGAAACATGATCAGTGTGATGTAACAAAGTATAAAGTAGTTCCACTGTTAAAAATCTATCTAATCTTTAAGCCAATTCAAATTACTAGTCAAATTTCACATAAGGATTAAAAAAAAATCATAATAATTTGCAGTCCTTTACATTTTAATCATATCCCTTTGTAGCCAATTAATACTATATTGCTATGAAAAATAAAGAGGGTTTTATCCTGTTTGAGAGTCTATTGTTGCGTCTCCGGGCAAGACACTTCACCCATGAAAATGTAGAAAATTAAAAAAAAAAAAATTAAAAATGTACCGTTTTTGGTTTTCCAGCTGCCTCCTTCTTACTGAGGATCTGTAAAAGATAAAGTCAAACAACATCAGCGTCTATCCTGCACCGCACTGTTTGCTTGCAGTTATTGTCATTTGAACATAGTTTATACATTATCATCCTTCTGGTTAATGTTGCACCACACGGCCGAAGCAAGTTCCTAGTTTGTGATTTTTTTTTTTTTTTTTTTTTTTACAAAGGCAATAAAACGTATTCTAACTCCAACTGCCAACAGTCTTACTTTAGTGAAGTGCGATGGATTTGAATGTTGAATTTGAAAATGGCAAAACCTGCACATTTTGTCAGGTGAACACTAAGACACAGCAGATGGTTCACTGAGAAAGTTCGGTCAAATGTTCTTTGTTTTTTTATGTATTATTTGGGTAACTACTTAGCATAGTCCTTGACGTAGATAGAACGGTATCGCTACAAAGGATTTAGGAATTATTTAATTAAACTTATTTTACTGAATAATTCAGACTTGGTTTAGATGCCTAAATTTGTACACTAACAACTGAGTGTGTCAATCAAACAAATCACTGTCCATCTAAGGCTAGTCGTCACTGTTATATCGGCTCAGGTTCTTCTGACTGCTAACAGGAGTAGCCCTGTGCCATTCTTGTCTTGTCAAAGTAGTTCTCCGGGGGGAAAGGTGGAGACCCGTATCATAATACAAACCTTGAGCCTGCAGTAGAGAGTGGTGAGCACCAGTCCGTACAGAAAGAGGATTCCATCCAGAACATAACAGATCTGAGGTTCATGAAGACTGGCGGCTGCGAAAAACAACAAAAACAATCACAATACGGAAAAATTAATATCAATATAACACAGGGACTGATGATAATTAGAAAAATATGTTGAAAATAAATCTGCCTCTTATACTGTTCTCATTCTCAATGAAACGATCTACAGTTTGGAATAACAAATGTAGCTTCCCATAGTTACCCAGTTCAGCAGTTTATGTCACAGTTTAGAACTTTAAAGCTTAGGTTTTTTTTTTTTTTAAAAAAAAGGAAAACCACAGAAAACCAAACCAAAGAGCCATAATGGTTAGTGGGCAAGCATCTCTACTAACAAGTTTTTGGATCTCAAAGGGAGTTTTTGTGTACAAGAAAAATAATAATTGAACTTTAGAGGTCCTAGCACAGTCCCTTGTGATACGCCAAATGTTGTCAGAATTAGAGAATGAAATTAAGGATTATAACGACTGATCTACCCCACCAAAACTAAAATATCTTCTTTCTCCAGTCACATGAATCTTGTTTACACAAAATTATGAATTAGTCTCTCCTTGGACTTCGAGAACTATATAGTAAAAGAGCCTATTCACCAGTGGCGCGCGGGTCAGGGCAATCAAGGCAACCAGTGCTTTTCCAGTAACATCTAAAATCATCACATATCAAAAGTATATTTAAATAGTTTTGAAATATATCCAAATAATCCCATTTTCCCCTCACTTCTGCCTGTTTGAAGCATGTGGTTCTGAACGTCCCATTAACTTGTGTTTCTGGTACGGAGGCCGTGCCGCGCCACGCTCTCTACATGCGCTTTTACAACCGGAGAGGCCAGACATTGTTTTAGAGGCTTGCACGTGCACACTGAGGACCACAGCCGGCTCAAACAGCGCTGAATAAAACCCACATTATAGATCCGTGGGAATCGGACATGAGGGGATTTCCAGTGAGTGCGCATGTGCAGCAGGACACGACAACAGCAGCGCCAACTTTCAACACAAGTGACTGAAATAACTCAGTTTTGGCTTCGCATTTCTAGTGATTAGACGTTAGTTAGAAATACAGGAGGTCATTTAAACAAACTGAGCTAGTTTCAGGGCTAGTTTGGGTGAAATGGAGGATCCGGACGGAGCAGTGGAGTGACGGCGTTAGTGGAATAACAGGACTATTACACATGTGTGGAGGAAAATGTGGCAGGGCTGCGTAAGGTGACGTTTGTGGCACATGAGGACTTATTATAGCCCACATGCACCTGTCTGACCACTGTGCACCTGTCTGACCACTGTGCACCTGTCTGACCACTGTGCACCTGTCTGACCACTGTGCACTGTCGCTGTTAGCATGTCTTTGTGACTGTACATTTTGTGTAGTACATTACTTATGAGTAGAGCTGCCATATGTCACTCATACGGTTTCTAGATGCATAATAATAAATATATTCTCTATTCATACGGTTTCTAGATGCATAATAATATATAAGCAACAAAAGTACTGAAGTAGTGAACAATAGTATGTCAGTAAAAATACACTAATTTGCAGAGCCGTTGGTGTAAAAAAGTAGTGTTATTAATCGTTATTGAATAAATATTGATGTCCATCGTAAAAATACACTAATTTGCAGAGCCGTTTGTGTATATATATTGAATAAATATTGATGTCCATCCAAAGTCTGCTTGCCTACCCATAAAAGTCACCGCTCGCTACTGCTATTCAGTGAAGAACTATTCGTGGTTTTCAGAATGATCAAAATTAGAAATGTTGCCATAGAAATTTCACCATTTATAAAAGATATATTATTAAGTTTTGAACTGTTAAAGTTCTCAACACACCACAATAAACAGGAAGCTGAAAACCATGAATAGTGAAACTAAAAACTGGAGTTTTAATTGAAATCAACATCGCCTTTAGTTTCTGTAACAAAATACGGAACTGGGCATTTGCAACTTTGGAGTTTATTATGTACGGATATAAATTTATTAACAGCCCAAAGGTTTCGGGGAATTGACACAATATGAAACCATCACGCCAGTGCTTGAATGTTGTATCTGTTTGAAATCTTATAGGAACACATTTATTTCATTTGGTAAGTAAATAGTTGGTAAATGACAGATTGTTTTTCTCTCTGTCCATGGGTTTCAGAATGATAAAAAATTAGGACCTTTGCCATAGTGATTAACAATTTAAAACAAAATATCATATCTTTTGTATGAGAGTATGAGAACGTTACAATTTATAATTTTGACGTTATCGTTTTGTGATTTTAACTTAAAAACTTCCACACAGTGCAGGTCTCATGGCATCAAATTGTTTTACAGCCTCCTAAACGTACTGTTCATAAAGTAAAATGAATGTGACGCGAGAAATCATATCTCACAATGGATAGTTTTTTTCTGCGTACAAACATCTTAAAGTGAGAAGAAAAAAAATGCATCAAAACACTTTGGTTGAAAATCTGTGGAATATAGAACAGCCAATGTGACGGGGAACACTGGGAAAAATTTAATTTGAGTTAAGTTAATTCACACATGCATTTAATTGAATAAGTTATGAACCAGTTGGGAAAGCAAAAATTGCCATTAGAAAGAACAACCAACAGGGGCAGTTTCTTTTTTTTTTCATATCTTAGTGTAAAAAAGAAAAAAAGAAGTGTACCTCAACTCAAAAAAAGGTTGGAAAACACTACTATATTCTATAACTACTTTTACCATATATACTACACCACATGCCCTTTGCTTCCTTCCTTATAGTAAAATGTAGTTAACATATGCTTTTTTTCTTTTCCGTCTCTTTGCATCCCTTTTTTTTTTATAGATGAGACCACATTTTATTTTAGCAAGACTAAGACTTAGTAGCAAGACTAACAAATTAAACATAAAAAAGAGGCTTTCATACTCAGTTCCGAGAAGTTGGGTGTGCAACACCACATTTCCTGTTTGCAGACTGACCAGTCAAAGCTTTCTCAAAACACTTTGTACGACATCTAGTCTATAAAATTATTCTTATTTCAGTTTGTTTCTCTCTTTTTTTAAAATCAAAATAGTTATTTAATAGTTGGACATTTAACGGCTGAAAAATATGGAAATGCAAATAGTTTGAATATGCGTTTTATTATTTCTTTAAGCGCACATTTTATGCCCTCATCAGCATTTGAGAGAAAAGTAAAATATGAACTGCTAAACTAATACAAAAATCATTTTGTAATATGTTTGCAGAAAAAGTACAGGGTTAGTTTTGAACATACAACTCCAGATTGGATATTTGTTATTCTCTGAAAAATACAGATTTATGGAATATAATGTAACGTTCTTGAGTCAAATTTTGGTTGAACACATCACATCTTTTAGAAAAAAAAAAAAAAAGTGTTGTATCCTGTGTAGGCTCTAGTTCTTAAAGCAAAACCCTCACCATTACCAAATTTTATTTTTTGGATCAGACATGACAAAATGCTCAACTATTCAATGTACTCAGATTAGACTGGGAGGCTAACTCGTGTTCCCCGACACACTGGATGGAAAATCAAGGCCATAAATAATTGCGGCATTTAAAATTTAACTGCAACCATAGCATTTTTAGTCAAATACAAGTTATCCTTCAACTTTGGCATTTACTACTTTTTATTTCAAATTCTTGGATCTCATTTCCAAACCCTTTAAACAATGTTTTTAACTGTTTAAGCCAACAAATTCTTATAGTTGTGTAAATGTATGATAATATACCGTTTGGTTTGTGCTGTTTTCTTGACCAGGAATCCCTTGAAAGACATTTAACCAGGAAAGTCCCACTGACAGTGCTAAAAGGTTAAATAAAATAAAATAAAATAAAATAAAATAGTCTGATCTCTGCACTCACCTGCTCTCCCAAAGCACATCCACAGCGGGAGGGCGAGAGCTAGAGGACCGTGGCGCCCCATGCTTGGACACTGGACTGACCGATCGAGGAGCACTCTGAGCGGACTGAACGCGGGGAGGATGTCTGCTGGGCTGGGCTGGCTCTGGCTCGTCTACTTGTTTGCCTCTAGTGTTACCGCATAGCTTGCTAGCTTAAAGGGAAGTTGTGGTCGGCAGCTTGAAGTCCATCTCTCTCAGATCTCGTCAGACCACTCCCCTTTAAAAAGAAAACCACCAAAAAAAAAAAAAAAAAGCACAATGCCAACACTTCTAAAAAAGCATTAGAAAAACATTTTTAAAAAGTGTTTAAATTAAAACAGAGGACCAAAAATGTGGAGTTGTAAAATATTTATTGGGTGTATTCATTTTTGGAGCATTGTACAGTAAATTTAGCAGACATCAAACAAAAAGTAGGCTGAATTGTGAACAGGAAGAGACAGATAGCAGTTCTCTCTTCAGCGGTCAACTTCACCAAACACTATGTCCTGTGTGCCTAGAAGGTGAAGACGAAGACAAAAACAGTTATACTAGTTGTAGTAGTAATAGAAGTAACAGTGATGTAATGTAATGCCTCAGTCATCTAAATATAAGTAATGGTAGTAGTAGCACTGTAGTAAATGAAGATAGTACTGTGTAGAGCATAGTACAAAGAAAAGATTTTTTTTCCATTTTTAAAGCACTTCCTAGCTTAGTGGTTAGAGAGCTCATCTACCAACCTAGTGGCCTTTGGTTAGATTTCAGTTGAGATAAGTGAACAGCATTGGCAAGACACCTTGCCTATGTACGACTGTGGTGTGTAGGTGATTAGAAGCCTTGCTTATGTCACCAACTGAGCTATAGCGGCCAAAATTATAGTAGTTCAGTACAAGAAAAGTGCAGAGTATAGAAATGTTGAATAATCTCTCACATAATGTTATGACTGGTAAAGTTATGTCGTGCTTTATAGAAGACCTATTGAGCTTGTGTCTGTTCTATACCTATAATTTATGACACCTGTGGATCATTATGTTAGAATTTGCACATTTTAAAAATTGCAATATTCATCTAAAACGACTTAATAAAAGAAACAACTGACATCACTGTGAACATCATCACAATAGAGTCGGCACCTCCGATGGATAGCTGCAGATCACGCTAGCGAGCAGCGGATGTTTCTGTTCATTTGTACCAAAATGACTATGCAATGCTACCAAATCCTAAGCATATCACTGATTAAGAAAATAAAATTGAAAAACGAAGTACAGAGAAGTGGGCATGTGCTGGTAGCGGTGAAAATGGGGATTGATCGTCAATATGGCGTCTTGAATATAACGATTAAAGAATGACTATGCAATGCTACCAAATCCTATGCATATCACTGATTAAGAAAATAAAATTGAAAAACGAAGTACAGAGAAGTGGGCATATGCTGGTAGCGGTGAAAATGGGGACTGATCGTCAATATGGCGTCTTGAATATAAGCGATTAAAGATTGCTCAAACATGCACAAATCACTCCAAATACAACTTTGGGGGAGTAAATGGTGAGGGGAAACAACTACAACATGGTTAAAAGCTCTGAAAAGTCGATTTTGCATAATAGGTCTGCACTAAAGTTTAGTAAAGTATATTAATTTCCTTCTGAAATTCTTACCAATAATAGCTACTACATCAGCCAGCATATGTCCTTTGGCCATTTTGTCCAGCCCAGCCTGAGGGGAAAAAAACAAAACAAAATAAAAAACCACAGTTATGTTCAAGTTAATGCCTCATAAAATAAAACGCCAAGGTATCTTCTGTAAATAGAACTTTAAAACCCTAAAGAAGGCACTGTACCTGATTTTTACTGCCTTCAAAACATGAAAAACAGAACAAGATTATTTTAAACAGTTTGCCGTGGAAGTTATTTGTCACTTATCCTAATTATTCATCATGACACAATTTGCCCTTGAAGCTAACAAGTAGCTTGCAACGCACTTCCAATATATCGGACAATAAAACACTTTATAGTTATATGCAAAGACTAAACCGTAGGCTTATTTTGATCAAAAGCTGCTTATACAATATATCTGTACTGGGGCAAGACAAATTTTACTCAAATGCATAGGAAATAAATTGGGTACAGGGCCTTTGAAGAGTCCTGAATTCTGTTATATTGATCACAAATAGCTTAAAGGATGACTTAAAATTTTGGATATGTGTTAAAATATGAATGTATAGTTTTTAATTCTTTTTCAGCATAGTGGAGTCCATACCAAGTGAGCAAATCCGGGGGCTTTGATCTTGCAGCGGTAGGGTCTGCTGGAGCCGTCGGACACCAAGTACACTCCAAACTCACCCTGGAAAATCCACAAACATTTATATGAATTTATATAGACGCCCATGCTATGTACTAAATTATACAAAATTCAGACTTATGAGACTACTGCATATTTTGTAATTATGGTTTCATAATACCTGTGGTAAATTTATACGTGGCAGTTAGTGGAAAAAAGTTGAAAAGAAAAGCGCAAAAATATAGGAAGTAGCGATGAGTTCTAAAATGAAATTCCTCTACCCATGTCACCAACATGGAAAATTCTACCCAATATTTACACATAAGGACGACATTTTTCTGACTGTATTAACATTAATTTAACAAAATAAAAGTGTTGTAGTGTAATTTTATTTGTCTAATTATAGCTATTGTGCAGTTTAGTTTTTGCCCTTGTTTACATTATGGTTACTGGGTAACAGAACTGGAATTAGCTCTACATATGAATATCTGCTGCCCATGTTCAGCCAGGAAGTAAAAAGGCATTATTGTTTTATGCACGTCAGCTTTTGGTTACTTTTATCACAAGTGCTGACCTTAGGGGCCTCCACGGCGGTGTAGGTGGCTCCTGGAGGGACCTGGTAGCCCTCTGTGTACAGCTTAAAGTGGTGGATGAGAGACTCCATGGAGGTCTGTGGAGGCAGAGGAAAAACAAGAGGCATGTGAGAGACAAGAGGAACAGGAAACTGACTTATGCTGTGAAGGAGGCGGAGTTAACCCTTTACTGGGATACATGTTCACAACAAGGCTTTTGATACTTTGCAGCTGATGTCATTGACATTCTCTGGGGGTGTGATGTTAATGTAGACACTGCTGTGTCTGAAGTTCTGCTATTCAAGTTAGACGTTAGACGTTTATTGTAATGCAATCTGACCACAAAAAAAAAATTAAAAAAAAATGACTTTGTAAATTTGTCAGATGAAGAACAACATGTACAAAGTACAACACCTACTTGTCTCTATGGAGATTTTACTGCTTTGCCTTGAATGTTCCACAGTTCTAGTGCAAGTAAGAATAGCATTTATTTTTTGAGGTTATGTTTAATGGTCAAAAAACATGCAGATATGTTTAATGCCATACTGAACATTTAGATAAAAATATCTTCATGGAAAAAACTGGCATAACCCTACCACAAAAGTTCCATAGTGTATCTTTAGATTTAAAAGTTCTACATTATACAAAATGGATTCTTGTGAACTTTGAGCCATTTTATGTTGTTGTTACCTCTTCAAAATATGCCTGGAGTTGTGTTTTGTTTCATTCACACATGTTTCAGTAACACTTTATTATTAATCTGTCTACAAATCTGCATAGCTCAAAATGCTCTGTTACACTTTGTGATGTCATTAAGTGGTAGTTCAAGTTAATAGCGACCTTTTACCTTTAGTGTGGTATAGACTGGCAATTCCAGGGCTGAATGATCCAAAATGATCATAGTAAAGGTGTATGGAGTTTAAAAACACATAGGAAAGCTTCCTGTATTACCACATGACATCACAAGATGGAACAGAGTGTTTTCCGTTTGAGAGAAGGAAAAGAAGGCAGGGTTTGTGTGTTAAACATGAGTCAATGAAACAAAACACAACTCCAGGTATGTTTTTGCATTACAGCAAAGATCAAAAAACAGCGTATTTTAGGAAACACTTTGTATTTTTTAAATTCTAAACTCAAAATGTGGGGCATAGGAGAGGACAGGGTAGGTGAAGCTAAACACTTACAATAAAAATTGGTTGTTTTTTTCTGACGCACTCTTGTGTATAGTCCAGGCACACATACTGTCTATTCATCTTATAACGGGCACCACCGTGAAGTCTACCCCTACTTCCGGTTGTGTGGTTTTGCAAAGGGCTGCCAATCTTGACAGCAAATAAGTTGTTCCTTGATTTCAGCTTTCTGTCATGTGTGACATTTTCACCATTCAAAAAGATAGATTTTTCATCATTCTGAAACCCATGGATCAACCTACTTTATATCATATTTTAGTGACACCTTTCTCTAGTTCTCTATTTAAATGAATGGGATTAGCGGTTAGCAGAAAGTGGAAAAACAAACACAAGTAGCAGTGAGGAGTCGAAGTGGGTCGGGGGGCAGGATAAAGTGCCTACTGTACCTTCATCTCCGCTCTCTTTGGGGGGGCCACCTTGGCGTCATCCACCTTGATCTCCCCCTCGGGCATCTTATTCAGGGCCTGGAGCATGATTCTGAGGGACTGTCTCATCTCCTCCACTCGGCACAGGTATCTGCACCACACACACTCATGTTTATATGCTTTGTGGAGACATTAGATTGACTTACATTCATTTCCTGGAGACTGATCCAAACCTTAACCTAAACCCTAAACTTAACTGAATTAGCCCACATTTTAAGGTGTACCTAAACACAAAATACATTTTTCTCACTACTAAACTGTATATGGTGTTTTATTAGCATTATCTACTGCTCCTAGTCATTTTGAGCAACTTTAGATACCCGTTTGACCAATCAAACTGCTCCTAATATGCATTCTTGTGTCTTTAATTCTGTTTTAAACATGTTTTTGGTCACTTTGGGTCATGAGTTTTACCTGCGATGCAACAATCCAGGCAAAAAGCAAATTGAACATTTTTGAGTTCTCAGAGGAGTCAACTATGGATTAATGGATTAATGGATTAATGGAACGTGTGAATGAAGCAAAATACAACTCCAGGTATGGTTTGGATCAGTGGACGACAATATAACATGGGAAAATACTCAAAGTCAATTTTGCATGATATGGATTCTTTAAAACAGAAAAACATTGATTCTTCAGTGAAGAGTCAATACTTTTCTATCATATATCCCCCTATAACCCTCTTCACCTGTCGTAGCAGTCTCCATTAGTCCCGATGGGCACATCAAACTCCACCTCGTCATATTTGTCGTAAGGCTGCGATTTTCTCAGGTCCCATTTGATTCCAGAGCCTCGCAGCATCACTCCACTGAGGACAA
Source organism: Periophthalmodon schlosseri (assembly GCA_000787095.1). Lineage (NCBI taxonomy): Eukaryota > Metazoa > Chordata > Actinopteri > Gobiiformes > Gobiidae > Periophthalmodon > Periophthalmodon schlosseri. The sequence goes on along the minus strand of KN483141.1, from coordinate 77,312 downwards.
AAAAGTAAATTCACACTACCACTCAAAACTTTTTCATTTATGTTTCTTCTTTATTCCCATGATTATTTACATTATAGATTCTCACCAAGGGCAACAAAACTGTGGATGAACACATATCAAATGTAGTAAACAAGAAATGACTCAGAATAACTTAATTTGTTTTAGATTTAAAAAAAATTAATTGCCATGAACCCTGGTTTGCACTTTGGCATTTCTTTACCCTGACAAGGCACAGCTGGGAAGTGAAAACCACTTCAGGAGAGTTCATCATGAAGCTCAGTGAGAGAAGGTCAAGTGTTTGCAGTGTTGTCAACAAAGCAAAGGGTGAATACTTTGAAGATCTGAATATAAAATATTCAAGTTATTTAACATTTTTCCATTGCTACATAATTCCATAAATCTTGCATCATATATTTGATGTCACCCATGTGTATAAATAATGTAGAAAGTGGAAAACAAAGAAAAAAGTAAAAAATATGTTTCCAAACTTTTGAACGGCAGTGTAACTCTAAACATGTTTTTTTTCTTTTTTTTTTATCTACAGAGTTATAAAAGCAGAAGGAGATTTGAAAAATTTGAACCTGAATCCGTAGTTGAGAGCCTCCTCTGCAGTTACCACCCCAATGTCCACAGTTCGATTCTTCCAAATACGATTGTTGGTCAGCATCTGGGAACATATTCATATCAGAAGTAGGTAAATGGTTAAATGAATGGTCACTAATATCACGCTTTTTCAGTTTTCTGCAGCTAAAACCTGGAACAATCTTCCTGAAGAGGTGGGACAGGCCTCTATTTTGACAATGTTTAAATCCAGGCTCAAAATGGTTCCGTTTAGCTGTGCATATGACTGAAAGGTTTTTATTCTGCACTCTTCTCTTTCAATGTTAATGTTTTATGATGATTATTTGTGATTATTTATGTTCTGATTTGTTGTATTGTGATTTTAATGTCTTTCTTATTCTGTAAAGCACTTTGAATTACTTTATGTACGAATTGTGCTATACAAATAAACTTGCCTTGCCTTTTATTTATTTTATAGGGACAGTGCATACTAATGTAACAGTTACAGGATTAGAGCAAAGGTGCTAATTTCCATTCATTGTGCCCAGACAGGTGACACAGAAGACAACTGCAAAACATTACAAAAAGATAACAGAGCATAGGCCAGAGTTAAAGTGCTTACAGACTTGGTTTTCCTTTATCCACTATTTAAGGTGTGATTTGAACATTTTTGTACAGATCTTAACTACAGGGTTAACAGTTTTTATGCAGAACAAGACGGGAGATTTAGTTGTCTGTAGAGGAAATTATGGTGCTTAAAAAATTGCAGCCTTTGTGATTTGCTAATTGCGTCCATTCAAATTGCAATGTCGACTGCGATAAATGATCACGCAGCTCTATTTAGAAACGTCTGGGCAACTAAAAGTGAATTTTGGTTAGTGAATTCAGTTGTAGACAAATGAAAACTGACCTCTTCCACTTCATCGATCCGGATGGAAAAGTTCTTGCACCACTCGTAGATGTCGTCCATCAGGCCCAACGGCAAATCCTGAAACAGTCATACATTTACTATAGGACTAGATTCAAATGTCAAAAACAAAATGTGTATTAAAGGACAACAAGTAACAGATATTGTGCTGTGCTCATCATGTGCTGCCCTGACAATAACCATTTTTTATCCTTGTTATCCTTGATGTTCAAATGTTTTTCATCATATAATGTTTTCCTTTATGTGCATATTTGGATTTTTACCCATAAGATGCTGCATTTATAAATTTGAAAATCGGATGGAGCTACGTTTAATATGTTAACAAACTGTAGAAAGAAATTTAGATCCAAAAATAAATCTCTTATTTAGCATTTCAGTAAACCAAATTTTAAGTTGACTATACCTTAAAATTGGCATAAAAATTCTAATTGTGCCTCATTTTATTTTGTGTTAAAACTTAAAGAACTAGTTTAGAATTCGATAACAAATCCTTCTGGACAATATTGTAAATTTTGGTATGTAGGTGCTTTAAAGGGTGATCTTTATGTCCTTATGTGAGAATGTAGGGACATGAAAGCTTAAATATTGAGAGAGCAAACTAAAAAAAAAAATAAATCAAACATTTTCAAGAGCACAATCTCCATGTTTATCTCACCTGGTGCACCCCTCCAGGTCGTACATAAGCAGCGTGCATTCGGGCGCCGGAAACTCTCTCGTAAAACTCAAACATCTAGGAAACAGATAAGAATAAATAGGAGCAGATTTACAAAGACTGACTATTGCACCGGAGGGGGTCTCACTTTCTCCCTCTCCTCAAACATCCAGAAGAAGGGTGTCATGGCTCCGATGTCCAGCGCGTGGGTGGTGATGGCCATGATGTGGTTGAGGATGCGTGTCAGCTCACCGTACAGCACTGTGCAAAAACAATTATACATTAGGGCAAAACAATACAATATACAGAACCAGTCTAAAGTTTGGACACACCTTCTAATTCAGTGTTTTTGATTGACGTCTCCTGAAATGTTTTCACTTTACAGGTGTGTCATGTCAAAATGCCAAAGTGCAAACCAGGGTTCAAAAGCAAAGGGTGGCTATTTAAAATTTTTTTTTTTTTTTAAATCCAAAACAAGTTATTAGTTATTTTGAGCTATTTTTTGTCTACTACATTCCGTACGTGTTCATTCATAGGTTTGACGCCTTCAGTGAGAATCTATAATGTAAATAATCATGGAACTAAAGAAACACAGGCTTTCAATGAGAATCTAAAATAGTATCAAACAAAAATAAAGACAAAAAAACGTTGTGTGTGTCCAAACTTTTGACTGGTAGTGTATATCGCAAAACATGGCCACACAATATCCACATGGCAAGAAACAAACTATCAAACAGAAAGTCACTTGTAAATGTAAAAAAAATAAATACATAGTCATCATTTTAAATCATGTTTTTTTTTAAATTTAGACTTGTTTTGGTTTAAATTTTGACAAAGCATTTATTATACTTTATATGACTTTCTGGTGGAGGGTCCGTCACCCACTTGTCTCCATGGAGATGTTATTGTTTTTCCTGGAAATATGGCATTAAAGTCATTTATCTCCAGACAAGCAGTTGGCCCAATAATAATAAGTTACAAGTCAGATCTGTGGATAGTCAAATTCGCTCACAGTAAGAATTCATGCTTTTCAAGGTATTTCTGTTTAATGTCATATTGTTATACTCTCCATAGAGACAAGCAGGTACACCCCTCACCTGAAAAGTTACAAAGTGCATCTTAATTAGTATTAATAAAATATATTGGAGAAATTATTCCAAAAACTAGTGCCATTAACTTCAATTTTGACTTATACCAGTTCTAATTTGTATGTGTGTTCCTCTGATTAGGGCTGCAAGATTAATCGTAATTAGCAAATCGCAATCAGCAAATCGCAATCAGCAAATCGCAATCAGCAAATCGCAATCAGCAAATCGCAATCAGCAAATCGCAATCAGCAAATCGCAATCAGCAAATCGCAATTAGCAAATCACAATTAGCAAATCACAATTAGCAGATCACAGTGGTTGCAATTTTTTGCGGTACCATAATTTCCCCCAACAACAACAAAATATCTGTTTTAGTCTACAGAAAAAACGTAAACCTTGTAGTTTAGATCTGTATTAACATGTTCTGAAATGTGATTCTTGTATTGGTTATATTATGGTCAGTTCTTCTGGACATGTTTAAAATTTGAACTTTGAACAGAATCCAACTACTAAGGTTGTCAAAAGTATTGAAAGTCAGATATTCATCGATACTAAAATTAGTATCGAAACTAGATACTCATTTGAGCTAAAAAATAAAGACACATTCACAGGACAAATGATTAACTTTTCCTGAATAGCTTTAGAATGATCTTGAGCTGTACCAGAACAAGTATAAGACCCCACAGACTAGTAGACGACTATGGAACCTTCATGGACGACTGAGGGATTACACAGATATAAGGCCACATTATAAAAGAAAGTACTACAATTTAATGTTGAAAATCACATTCTATTGTCTAAAGAAAGAGTTTTGATTATCTTCGTGGTATCAGAATCGGTATTGAGTATCGAGTGTATTCCTTAGTATCAAAATCGAGTTCGAAATTTTAGAATTGTTTTATACTTACATGCATCGCAAATCTCATTATGCTTGTCAGAAAAATCACAATTGGATATATCTTTCCCAGATGGTTTGGCCCTACCTCGGATCCACTGGGCGCGGGGAGGGGCCTGGATGTTGAGCAGCTTCTCCACAGCCAGAGAGTAGGCCTCCTCATTACACATCATGGACACGTAGTCGAGGCGATCAAAGTACGGTAGGGCCTGTAGGACAGAAAACAAGAAGTGACCCAACAGGGGACTTCTCTGAATGAACCAACTTACCCTTTATAAAATTAGACATGACTTATTCTGGTGAAATTCATGAGGTGGTGATAAAGCCGCTATTTCTTCACTTCTACATCTAAAGGTCAAAGGTAAACTTTCGTTTACTTAAGTTTTGAGAAGAGACCATAAAGAATGTAAAAATATCATGTTATCATATCATTATGAGTAAAACTTTTCTTATTTAAAAATCAATTTTTTTCATGCGACATAAAAACTAATTTGAACTTTTTTTGTACTTTTTAAATCTATAATTTAAAAGTAATAATTTGAATGAAAAGACTGCATTTATTTATTTGTTTATTTTTGCTTCTAAAATATAATTCTGAAATTCTTATGATCAGATGGATAAAAACATTTAATATGGACATTTGTATAGCATTTTATTAATTTATCCCTACGTACTCCTATTCTAAACTTACATATTCTAAACTTAGCTTTGTAACTATTGTTTAAAGTACATTTGCTCAAAGTAACACATTCCTATATCCAATAATATATTCCAATATCTTTTTTTTTCTTTCAATATTAATTTCATGATCCTCCAAAGGCTAAACTTAGATCCAATACTTTGACAGACCACTCAGGCATTCGACCATTTAAAAAAGTCTTCCAATATAATGCAATAAAACACAGGACACGTTTTTATTTAGTAAAAAGTAATTAACTATAACATATGTAGATCATAATTTTACATTATGTCTGTAAACTGCAATATTGATCTAAAATAGTTTAGCAATAGATATGGAACCACTGACTTCCTGTTAAAAAAAATTCAGAAATGATAAGCCTCGCCTCTTTATAGCAGCATTTCACTCTAGCTAGCAGTTGATTTTTATTTATATTTACATGTTTGATTGCTGAAAAATTGCTATGTGGCATTTTTGAAGATTAGATTTTATTTATTGTCATTGTCAGGTAAAAAAAAAACCCAACAACAACAATGAAATGCAGTTTAGCGACTCCTAAATCAAGCAGCAAAGTGAACTGGGCAGCTGCGACCATCACCAAGACCGGACCATCACCTTACATGAATGACCTGGAGAACTAGTTAATACAGGGAAGTGGGTGGGGATAAGGGGTAGCTAAAAACTGTTTTTTTTTTCCTTCTGCGCACTCAAGCTCCAAATTCTAGATTAGATTGATTCATGTATGTTTGACTAAATAAAACAATGAGTAAACTAATGATGACGGAACACCATTATACGACGCCTAAAATCCTCCCACAACCACATTTCAAAAGTGGCCTAACTGGGCAGTACCTGGAGGACTAAAGAGAGTGAGGTGGGAGGAGGGGCGGGGTCTGGAGGTATAAGGAACAGTGTGATTTGTCTAACAGATATCCACACTTTAAACTCCGCCTGCAGCCAGGTGTAATCAGAAACACGTGGCTGTAATCAGGGCAGTCTTTTGTGATGTCGCCAACTACTGGAAATTGCAGAGAACACTGAAGGCAGCACAAACTTAGATTCTGGCCAGAAAGCTGCAAATTTACCAATATAGCACTAAAACTGCCCAAAAATGACTAGGAACAGTAGACGATATAATATATATAAAACACCATATGCACAATTTAGTGGTGAAACAAGTGGATTTAGTCTTTAGCTCCACTTTAAACCATGTGTTCTGGCTGGTACCTGCAGGTATGTCTTGTATTCGATAAGCTTCTCTGTGCCCCGGTGCAGCAGCCCGATGTGGGGGTCACACTTCTTGACCGACTCCCCGCTCAGCTCCATGACCAGCCGCAGCACCCCGTGAGCCGCCGGGTGCTGGGGGCCGAAGTTTATGGTCAGGTTAGACAAGTCTTTCTCAGCAGGAGGGTCTACGTCTGTGGGGAAGAGAATGGTTTCACATCAAGTACACTCACTTAAATGTTATTAGATGTGCATATTAAAGGTGCACTTTGTAACTTTTCTTGTAGAAGTGCAGCCACTTGCTGGTCTCCATGGAGATGATATTGTTTCGCCTGTATTTGTATTTAGTGATTCAAGATAATGCGATTTTCTTCCAATACCAATAACTGATCATATGAACATGTGTGTCATCGATAACTGATGAAGTAAAACCAATAATACATTTTTTCATTCACTGGCCATTCACTGACCTTACAACTTTATTTTAAAACTTTTTTCTTAGTTTACAGGCCTAAGTGTGACTAAAGCAGACCATATAATACATATACACCCTTCAAAATATGACATTTACAAATACGTAAACAGTATTTGGTTGTAACCTGCTCACGAGCTCAATATCAATTAATTATAGACCTATGTCCAGGTAATGTTTCATACAGGCCTACATTAATTCTTCTTGCCTTGACCCAGCGCAATGTCACATTGTAAATGCTGTTTTATTTCTCCACAGATCTGACCTGTAACTTGACTTTCGGGCATCATCTGTTTGACTCCAGACAAATTACATTCCAGACAAAGCAATAACTTCCATAGAGACAAACAAATGGCAGACCCTCAACCAAAAAGTTATAGTGCACCGGTATATTTTGTTTAAAGAGGTCCAATATCACACAAATTTCAAACACAAATCTAAGTAGGGCTCGGCCTTGTTAGTACTTGGATGGGAGACGACTGGGAATATCAGGTCCCACAGTGGGTTGCCAGTGGCTAAACTGTCATTGTGTCCTTGGGCAAGACAGTTCACTCATATTGCCCAGTATGAATATGGTGTGTGTGCGTGTGAGAGTGTTGCTGGTGGTCAGAGGGGTCAGTGGTGCAGATTGGCAGCCTCGGTTCCATCAGTCTACCCCAAGGCAGCTGTGGCTATAATAGTATCTTATCACCACAGAGTGTAGAATGAATGAATGAATAATGCACGAGATGTTTTGGATGTGCTGAAAGGTGCTATATAAATCCAATGCATTATTATCATTATTATAATTACAAACTACTTAGAGAAATACTGAGACTAAGTTTTTCAAAGTGCAACATTTATTTTATTATTTTGCATTTTAAAATCATAGCAGTCATTGGTGCCTTGTTGTTCCAGTTGGTTTTCTTCTCAGTGAAACGTACATTTTTACATTAGGCAATTCCTAGTCACGGAAATGTCCTTGATTTACTGGTAGACTAAATAGACAAATTAAATGCATGATACCGTTCCATGGAGGAGGTGTCCACTTCTCGTTGAGAGCAGTGGGATACATGACTGCTCCAGAAAACTGCTCCGTCCACTCCACATCGGGCTGCCATTGCTTCTGCCTGCACACACAAACAACAGCTCACATAAAGGGCAATACTTACTACTGGTAATACGGATAATGCAAGCTAAGAGCTAGTGTATTTTATGGAACAGTGCCTGCTATCAAGTAGTGTAAAAAACTCGATTCCGATACTGGGGTAGACTCGATACTCAACGCAGATTCTGACCCCAATGTCACAATCAT
>KN483141.1:48675-69472 GCA_000787095.1 Periophthalmodon schlosseri | reverse complement strand
ACTCTTTCTTTAGACAATAGAATATGATTTTCAACATTAAATTGTAGTAGTTTCTTTTACATTACCATGTGGCCTTATATCTGTGTAATCCCTCAGTCGTCCAGGTAGGTTCCATAGTGGTCCATGGGCGTATACTAGTCTATGTGGTCTTCTACTTGTTCTGATACAGCTCAATATCATTCTAAAGTTATTCAGGAAAGGTTCATTTTTGTACTGTGAATTTGACTTTTTTAGTATTGATACTTGCCTAAATGAGTATGTAGTTTCAATACTACTTTTAGTATAGATTAGATTCTGATTGAATACTTTTGACAACCTAATTGCTTTGCCTGGAATTTTCTACAGAATGACATCAGAGACAAGCAGGTGATGCTCCCAGACCAAGTTATAGGTCAGATCTGTGGAGAGGCAACCCCCACTCGGAAGAATGCATGAGAACCCTCCACCAGAAAAGCTACACAGGGCACATTTTAATATTTGTGGATTTCCTTTCAAATCTATTTATTAAAAACAATCTAGACAGACTAGACCAGGGGTGTCCAAACAAATGTGGCCCTCAGACCAATTTTTATTGGCCCTCAGGCCTTCAGTTGAACTGGCCCAATTGATCATAATCAGTACTTTTTACGGCAAATTTGAGTAATCCTACCACTATAACCTAAGTAACATCACATTGCGTTGTCATACAGACCTAAAATTAATGTTTCAAGTCTTATTTATGATGTCAAAACTATATTAAATGCACCCATCTGAATTATCACTGTATTGACCACTGGTCTGTGGCCCTCCGTGTCAAATATTTTTCAAGATATGACCCTCAGTGAAAAGAGTTTGGGCACCCTTGGTCTAGACAGTTAAAACTATTACCATTAATTTAATACACAACGATATTTTACATTATTAATTCTAAAGAACAGCGTTGTAATCAGATTCAATGTCACAAACACAGGACATCTTTTATTTGCAATAGAAAGTATTTATTATTATTATTATTAATAAGAATAAGAATAAGAATAATAAGAAGAATATTATTATTATTAAAATGTTCAAACTGTAGTCGGGCTGCTCGTTTATCAAATGCCCATGCTGGAATTTTGTAAAAGAAGTTGACTGACAGCCAACTTGTAAACAACCCATAGCTTTAGCGTGTTAACAGTCAACTAACATTATTAAATGTTTTGTAAGCCAAGCATCATGTAGCCATGACAAATCGCTTCTAAAAATAAATAACTGATGATAAGATTGTTTGTGCAAGCTGTAGGACAAGCTGTTATTAGAATCTACTGTCGGCTTAGTAGCATGCCGGCTAGCTTTAGCACTTGGGCTGACAGATGCAATGACAGGCGCGTTAAAAAGCTACCAAAACCCCAGATCTTAAGGATTTTATATTGTTTTGCTTTACCTGTTTTGTAGCACGGTGCAGCTGGGACTGAGCAAACCGTTATGTGCAATGATTTTGGCTGAAGGACGTCCGAGCCTGGAGAGCGACCTCAGCATCGTGGCCGCCATCTTGGCTCAAACTGCTGTGACGTAAGGGGGTTCTTCTGGGGTTGTTATGAAGAGGTTTCACCGCGAGATCGCCAACCCGAGGACAATGTAATTATTACTTGCACACAAATACACAGATCTTATAAAAACCGGGACTAAACCAGGAACTAAATCTGGATTGTTTATTTTTTGTGCAATAATAATAATTAAATATAATAATAATAAATTACAGTACTACACTTTTGTTGCCCGTTTAGAGAAAGGAAGCTTGTTTAGGCTATGCAATTAATTTGAGATATTAACTGATTTGATTAAAATGGGTCTATTTCATATTTATAAAGAAATTACAAAGAAATGCTGTTGTAATAAATAAAACAAAATAATATTCTTATTGACTTTTGTTGTTTTGAGTCCCACATCCTAAGCTTTGAGTTTCAAGTACATTCAAGTCTTTGTACGAAATGACAAAATACAGGTAGTATTTTTACAATTTATATGATATCCTGTCACAAACAGAGAAATGAAGAGGCACGTTTCAGTTGTTTTAAAATGTAACACTAAAAATACAGTACTGAGTCACTGACCTTACAAGTCCAAGTGGCGTCCTAGTCTTAATTCATTTGATCAAGTCAACAGAATGTGCCCAGTGGGTGTCATCACTACCACTTTCATTTTGGTGGTGATTGTTTCAATAGTTTATAGTTTATAAATACAATTGACCATTATGTCAAAGAAATACCAAACAGTTTAATAAAAAAACAGTGCTTTTATTTATGTAATACTGTGGAAAAATAATTACATACCATTTTTAAAAAATATTGAAGATAATGAAATAAAAAAATGAGAGTTTGATAACGCTTGTTGTACATCTTTTGAACAGTTTCTCTGCTACGAAGAACAGTACGATAAGATAAGCATTAGAGTCGTTCTAAATTCAAAGACACAATAATACAGGATACATCCTACCAGAGGTATTATAAAAGTATAGAACAGGAGTGACAAATGATATGACAGTATACTGAAGCTGCACACACACGTGCACGCTCACGTGCACGCTCACACTCACACATGCAGCACACTGCACGTGCTCAGAGGAGCGGTACAGTGTGCTGCGTACAAATGTCTATGACAGTACAGGCTGTACAGAGGGGCGAGCGAGCAGCCCCACACACACTCTCTCTCTCTCACACACACACAGGTCAATATAGTGACAGCCTTCATTGAACCTCCGGTGCACTCTGGCCCCACACAGATGATGAGGATGGCTCATGGACATGTCTCCTAAGGCCTCTGTGTCCTCTGCACCAGGCTGGGATGAATGATCAAGGCCCCACAGTGCCTGGTAACCGTGGTAACAGGGCCATACAAGGAGTCTACTGCATATACACACGTCTGAGGTGAAACTACATGGACTCTTGGCACTAGGTTCTGTGGACACTCAAAGCCTCGGGGTAAAGCGCCACCTGCAGGTGGCTGTTGGCACCACTCAGTGAACTACAGGCCAGGCCTATAAGTGCACTACCTCCACTTTTGGTCCAGACACACATAAATGTTTACATTGATAAAAATAATTTGTAATGTTAAAAATAGAATACAAAGCTCTAATCTTGTGTGCAAATAAAAAGACATTACACAGATATACGGGACGCCTAAGCATGAATACTGTCGATGCAGTGCAAAAGATGACCCCGCCCTCCCTCCCCCCCTCATGGTCCACGGGCACACAGCCTCTGGACTCTGGTATGTGCTCTACGTCAGACACCCCAAACTAACACAAAATGGTGGCCAGACGTGACGTGGACTGTTGAGGTTTCTCCAGATCTGTATGTACCATACTGACAGTTCTCTTCATGTACAATAGCCCCTCACACAGGGGCCTCGGGTCCCTCTGCTCCGTCCTGATTGTGACGCGCTGTCCGCTCTGCAGAGCTCACATTTACACTGGGAGTGACTTTGTCCCTCCCTGTCTCATAAGTCATGTCTCTGTGTCCTCCTGCTCAGTCTGTGCATGGCTCTGTATGTAACACTGTGGATGTGGTGTATGTGTGTGGTGATGTGTGCTGATGCCCCCTGCTGGCCTCACACGTGCGTCTGCATCCTCTGCGTGTGGCGGCTATGGGAGTAGTCGGAGTGCTGGGAGGTGTAGGAGAAGCGTGTGGAGCTGCCGTATTTGCCCAGTGGGGGGGGGGGGGGGTGGGGGGAGAAGGGTGGGGCCCTGCCGTATTTGCCCAGTCCAGTGTCAGGGCCTGATGGAGCAGGTGCCCCGGGGGACACGCTCACCGCGGGCGTGCCCACTCCATACATCTCATAAGAGGGGCCGGCCTCCAGAGGGGCCAGGCTGGACGGGGCAAAGCCCATGCGGTAGGGCTGGTAGTGGGACGGGTATCCATAGTTGTCGTAGGCCAGCTGTGAGGTGGAGTCCAACAGGCTGCAGTCGGGAGGGAAGTCTGCGGCCGAGGGCCCGGGGTTGGAGGGACCCTGCTGGCTCTGGCCCCCACGGGTGAAGGTGTTGAACTGGGCATAGCTGATGTGAGACAGCCTGGAGGGGGGGCGGGGGTCATAGCAGGGCTGGGGACGTCCCGGGGAGGTGAGGGGTCCCGGGGCCCCTCCGCTGGCCGTGGCTCCTGAGCCCCCTGCACTGCTGCTGATGGAGGCAGCACCCCCTGGTGTGCCTGTGGGGGAGCGGTAGTCAGAGTAGTGCACAGTGGAGCGGGACGCGGGCCGGCCCTCGTCATGAGTGGATGCTCGCACATTGTAGTAGCCGTTGGGGGGGTCCTACATGTGGAGAGGAGAGAGGGGACAGTTACAGGTCAAGTTTGTATTCAAAGATTTACTGTAAAAAACATGTATATATTAACAGTACCAGCAAGAGGAAAGAAACATTTTAATAGTAAAGTGTTTAAATCTATCAATAACAAAAGCAGCCGTTAGAGAAAGTTTTGTTAAGGGATATGTTAAGGCTGACTAAATGCACATGAAGCTAAGACCGTAGTACTACATATAGGCCTAATGCTAATGCTAACATGCAGAGCAGCTTCCAGTTCAAGTGGGTTACATTTCCAAACCCGTTCTCCGGTTCTCACTCAGACTCAGTGCACTCAGGCCTAAAGTGATCTGGGCTTCTCACAAAAAATTTGTTTCTGCTGGAAGTGACGGCCGCTCTCTCTCTCTTGATGCAGCAGTTACTTTTAGTGCACTGTTTAGCTACACATTTTTGCTAGCTAAACCAGCTGAGCACACTGTGTCAACATAAATGAGCCAATCATGCACAAAATTAGCTACATTATGCATTTTTATGTATTTTTCACAATTTTTGCTTTGTATCATCACATCTTTATGGCAGGCAGAAAGAAAGCAACGGTTCTGCGACTGTTTTGGGTTTTTGGTAGAAGTAATTAAGATAACTATTGCAGTGTATGAACTGAATGTACAGATAATTACCAACTGAATTTATTTTAAGAAGGCTAGTATATGAATGATGAATAATGGAATCATCTGTTTTCTTTATCAGAGATGCAGGTTTGAGTTCCACCACTAGAGGGGATGGTTACGCTTTCACAAAAGGGTGATGAGAGATTTGTGAATAGGGTTAAAAGCGTCGCTCTTTTCACCACACTACCATGGTCGCTGTGCCAGCTCGGAGTCGGCAGCGCTACATAAGAGGTCAGATTTAATTTAATTTTTAAAGGGTCACCTTTAAAATCATCTCACATAATTGAAACATGCATGACTGAAACATATCTAGGATTATTAAAATGTGAGTGAAAAATGTAGGCCTTAGTTAGTAATAACAACACGTGATTAGCCTTAATAAAGCATGAAGAACGAATAGTTTATCAAGAATGATTCAGGCTTCGTAACAACTTAATAACCTAATCCTAACTGCTAACTCCTGCGCAGTGAAATTTGAGAGCTAAAACAATCACAATGAGTTTGCGTAATATTTATAACAAAATAAATGTGTTATTATTTATTTTGTATGTTAACTATGTTTTAGTGAAATGCTTTTTAAAGGGCCCACATTACTTTATTTATGAGCTATGTATTCTAATAAAAAGCATACCTGGAGTTTGTTTTGTTTCATTCACACATGTCTAACACACAAATCCTGCATATTTAGAGTTCTTTTTTCATGTGGTAATACAGGAAGTGCTCCACAGTGTTTTTAAACTCCATAGACTTTCACTAGAATCATTTGGATGATCTCAGTCCTGGAATAGCCAGTTTCCATTGGCAATGGTTCTATAGGTAGCTGTTAACTTGAAAACTACTACTGCATGAAATAACAAGGTGTAAAAGAACATTTTGAACTTTGGAGATGAAGACAGACTAATAAAAAAAGATTACTCAAACATGTGTGAATGAAACAAAGCACAACCCCGGGTATGTTTTCGAGGAGGTAACAATATTATAACATGGCTTAAAGCTCACAAGAATCAATTTTAAGTATTATAAGACCTTTAAATAAGAGCTTTTGCTAACGGCTAGCAGCTAACCTTGAGGTCGTACTCCTGGCGTGTGTCCAGCGTGTCACTGCGCAGCTCGGTCTTCAGCTCCATGTCGTCTTTGAACGGCTGGTTGGAGGGAGAGAAGGACACAGAGGGCAGAAACTGAGGCGTCAAAACAAAAGGAACCAAAAGAACAAACAAAAAAAAACAAAACAAACAAAAACAGTAAACAAAAGAGGTGTGAGAGGACAAGAGAACAAGAGCCCGTTAGAATGGCAACAACAGGTTACAAGCGACGTTCAGTTATTGACACAAATGAAGTGAGAAAGTAGCCTAATCTGGGTTAGCACATGATTTTATGAGTTATTTAAAGAAAGGATTATGTCATAGAAGTATCATGTAATTAAGGGGTGGGCAATAATTAGTAATAAATGTGCTTTTAAATGTCTTGAGGTTGAGGTTCAAGTATCACACAGATATTGAATGTTAAATTAAATGGCCTGTACCTGATTTTTTTTCATGTATTTGAGCAAAATGTGTCTTGTCCCAGTTCATATATTGTATGAACTGCTCTTGATGTAAAAAGAAGTCCGTTGCGTGCTGTCTGCATTGAATTATAAAGCGTTTTATACTCTGATAATCAGGAAGTGTGCGTCAGCATGCTAGTTGCATTGCGGTGACGGCAAAACTCTGCTCTGGCCTACGAAAGTGCTTATAAACTGACTGGTGAATAATTAGGATGCTCAGAAGGCATGAGGTGAGTAAGAAATAACTTTGGAGCAGTTTAAAATGAACTAATTCTGTTTTTCACGTTTTTAAGAGAGTAACTCATGCACAGCGCTTTTAACCACAAAAGCCTAGAAATATCACATTATACCCCTGATTGGGAGACTAAGCTGCACATTTAAGTTCTTTATGATTTTTAGTCAATGCTTTTTGCAGCTTTTGAAAAATCAGTCAATAAACTCAATATTCTCAATTTGCACTTTAAATACCTGTAAATGACATATCGTATATCATACCATATATTGACCACCTCTAATATAAATGTAATTTTCACTGAAAGTTCAAACTGATCATCATTTAAACTACATGGCATTTATGATCAGAATTTATATTTCAAATTTAGGAACAAATGAAATTCTGAGCTATAAATAAAATAACTATATTTAAATATCAATAACATAATTCAGTTTCAAAAATGTGTATAAAGTGTAATTGTACTTTTAGTTTAAATTGCGACATGCTGAGATGTTATTAAGGCGTCTTGACATTTCTGTAAATTAACCAGTATGTGGTCAATTTAAAGTGATAATATGTAACTTTCTGGAGGTGAAAACTAACTGCATGATTCCATTGAAATAGAAAGTTAAAACCATACTTTGGGACATTATCCATGGAGATAAATACAATGCCATACTGTGGAATATTATAGCCAAAGGAACAACATTGATGTTGTTATATTGAATTTCATTGCTACATCCTTAAAATTTGTTTTGTTTGTTTATCCACACAGGTACATGTTAGTATGTTAGTGTAGCAGCCCTGCTCACCGAGTACATAGCCTTGACCATGCGCGATGCCGTGGACACGCTCCCAGAATCCTCCTCCAGGCTGTGGGTCTCCTTGTTTATGGTCTCCACCTTAATGTCAGGCTTCCCCAGAGTGACCCCGCGGCGACCTGGAAGAAAAACACGCCCGCACGATTCAGCATGGCCGCCTCACACACACAAACACACACACGAACGTCCGGCCCCAGTGTTTTCACCAGCAACAGGAGGGACAACTCTAACGGAGATTTAATAATAAGCTTTCAGGTCCGCTGAGTGAGTCCTAATGAAATGTATACATCAATATAGAGTATGTATGGAGGATCGTGCGTAGAGGTAGTGCAGCGTAGGAAGGAACTAGGAGCACTGGAGTTTAATGTACAGCAAAGGGAAAATGTGGGTGTTACCATTTTGCGTTCTTCTAAAAGAATCTCAAACAAACGTTAATAAAATGAGAAAAATAATGTATATGAAAAGTAATGTTGAAAAGCAAATTTGCTCCTCATTATGTTATGTGAATTTTATGTATACTTAATTTGAGAAATTCCCATTAAAAATCAAATTAAAATAGTACAACAGTATGTAACTTACTGGGGTGTCACGTTACTTGCATGATTCCACAGAAATAGAAAATTAAAACAATACTTTGGAACAACATTTCCATGGAAACAAGCAGGAACAAAAAAGAGTCAGGGTTTTGGAGATGCAACCACGCTCACAGTAAGGATGCATGTTTTTCAGTGCAATAAACACATCCAAAATGAAAAAAAAACAAAACAAAACATGTTTTTATTATTGTCTGCTTTTTGGCTAAAAAGTTACATACTGTGACTTCAGAAGAGATGTCTAAATGTTTCACGATATATATTTTTTTAAGTTGTACTTAATGGAATTCAAGTTTAGAACAGAATTCTAAGGATAAAATATTGTGTGAATACGCCTTCCCTGCATATTCCTGGTAATTTACTTGGGAAACTGCCAGATCAAAAATGCAGGGAAATCAGTTCTGTCTTTCTTCACACATGACCCTGTTCTGGCAAAATGCAGGTATATTCCCGGGTCAGGTTGCATGTGTGAAAGGGGCTTTAAGTGACTGGGGACCCCATGTGAATATGTACTCTGTAGTATACTTTAGTGTGATGTATGCAGGGCTGACTCACTGCCTTTGCGCTGCCTGTAGAAGATGAGCACCAGCACCAGCAAAAAGATGAAGAGCAGGATGGTGGAGCCCACGGTGCCCCCAGCGATGATGCCCACTGGGACCTCCTCTGCACGGGGAGAGAGAGAGAGAGGGAGGGAGGGGGTTACATTAGTACACTACAGTAGAAAATCAGGACTATATAAAGATTCTTGTACATAATACCCAGAAGATGTTTTATTTTAGCCATGGTTTATTCCTGGGCTATTACTAATTTAGTACACGTTGACCTGCATCAGTCCTGGTTTGGTTTGGTTTGCTTTAGTCTCTGTTTAATCAACACATGCCGTACTTGGTTAAGGTTAAGGTCTTCTTTCCATGGGTTTCAGAATGATGAAAAATTAGTACAGCTGCCATAGCTATTAACAATTTAAAACAAAATATTATATATTTTAAAAGGGAAAAAGTCTGCTGTTGTGTCATATAAATCCTTATAATCTAAAAAAAAAAAAAAAAAAATGTCGACTAATACAAATTTGGTCCACTAAGGCACCATTGGACAATTAATCAAATAAAAGACTAAAGGACTACAGCCCTAGAATTCAAGTCATTTCCCAAGTAACAACCAACAATATTTGAGTTTTGAAAATTATTTATGTTGCTTCATCCTTGTTTTTGCCCCAAAACCTGTCAGATCACTCTTGTCCCAGTCTATAGCATGTCAAAGAACCATACGAGGCGTTCAGGCGCTTGTAGTAAGTTTGCATCAACACTAAAACTTCGAAGCCATAACTACTGATAAAACGGCTACCATACATATAACCACACTTTTGGCAGAAATAAATAAGCAACATCTCATTTACGTTGAGCTTTTGATTTTCAGACATGCTACGAACTGCGTTACTCACAAGTTATTTGCTCTCCGAGTCCGCACAAATAGGCTATACACTGAATCTCCAGTAAGTTAGACACATGTCTAATATCCTGGCAGTTTTTTACCCCTTGCATTTGAACGTCTCAGCTTCTCTGCGCCTAATGTAAATCGGACTGCGCAGTTACATGCAGCAGGTGAGTAGGTATCAGCTTCTCCAGATGTGCCATTTGGGATCATTTAGATTCACGACATCACAATCGTATTTCCAGTGTTTACATACATTTAGAAAAATCTGTTTAAGTTGGACTAGGCCAGTTATCGTTTTTTTCTGGCCGGCATGGTTTTATTAATTCATTACTCATTTTATTTTTATTGACTTTATTCATTTAACCAGGAGCTGTAGTAAAAGAAGTGACTGTCTCTCACCTGTCTCCTCCAGCGTGATGATCATGGTCCCGGGTCCGAAGGCGTTCCAGGCGGTGCAGTTGTAGGTGGACTGGAAGTCGGACTCCATGACGTTGTTTATGGTCAGGGTGGAGAGCACACCGCCCCCCTCTGGGCTGGGGCGGCTCTGCTCCACAGTGTAGCGCTCCAGCAGGGTGCCCTTCTCCTTCTCCCACACGTTCTCCTTCCACGCCCACACCTGAAACAAGTGCGGGAGACAGAGTCAGTTAGGGGCCCGAGACTGATCTGCTATATGGAATTAGAGAGGTATTACTGAAATGAACGCAAGTCTGGAATATGTGTTTTGTAGTGTTCATGTGAGTGTTTTAATATAATTATCTGGCAACTTTAATGCAAACAAGGTAAATTTGCAGCTTTCGGGTCAAGTGTGTGCTGCCTCCAGTGGCCTCTGCAATTTCCAGTAGTTGGTGACATCACAAAAAACATTTAGAATAGAATAGATATGGGGATAAATCTTCTACAGTGGCATAAATTTGTTTCAGTATTATCATTTATTGTCTATATTTACTCAAGCTATATATCGCACTTCAGAATTTATAATTGTGACCTACTGAAGTGGTGCTTAAAAACTGTATCATACCGTACCACTACATTCCTCATATCCATTCATTGTATTTCCTCGAAAGCAGGTCTCCACTTATACCCACGACATTCACATTCTCATTTACCATGTCACTAGTACGTTCTTTTAGCCTGTCCTACTTGTGCGGATACCCTCCTCTGTCTGGGTGAGCGCTACACGATTTCTAACAACCAAACAGACACACAATACTAGCAACGAACATGCTAGCTTTACACGTTAACATGTAAATACCACTGCTCCCATCTCGCCGCACTTTGTTAGCTCAAGAAGCACTAAAAGTGTTTTGTTTTATTCACCATCGAGGCCTCTGTACTGTAGTTTTAATTATGGATAAGGCACATGTTTCTATAATCTAGCCACTTAGAAAAGAATCCAGGCAGTGGCGCTTACTGGGACAGCGCTGGTGTATATTTTATAAGGCTTTTTCCGAGCGTAGTGCTAGCGTTCTGCATTAGCGGGGTAGTGGTAAAGAGAGAGGGAGGAGGGGTACAGTTGAATGTAATGGAGGGGCTTTTGTTTTTAGCTAAAGATAAAAGAGAAAGAGAGAGAAGAGAAGTTTTAAGTGATTTGGGGGAAAAAATAATCTAAAGGGAATTGAAAAATGGGTTAGTATACCATTGTGTTGTTGAGCAGTGAGTTGTGGACTTACAAACTAAACCATAACCAGACCAACAGTTTATTTTATTGTTAATTTAGTTTAGCTGAGTTTAGTTTAATGTAATTTTATATTGTTTATTTCAGGAAAGATAACCATATAACATCACGCTGAAACATTATTTTTATTTTATCAGTATGATATTACTGAGCTAAAAAAGACAAAATTACATCCACACTATGTATTTAAACTTATTTTAGATTTTAGATTTTGATTTAGAGCTGTTCAGAGGTGGTTGATCATTTTATTGGAATTCTAAAAAAGCAGATTTACTGTAGTACTACTCCATTTTTAACTTTTTGTGACTGGGCTCACCTCTCCACAGATCTGACCTGTAACATGACCTGGTGGCGTCCGCTTGTCTCCATGGAGATAGAAACTCCATACTGTGCAACATTCTAGAGTATGCAATAACATGTCCATAGAAATCGCTAGATGGTGGATCCTCCTCCGGAAAGGTTACGCACTACACCTTTAAAACTAAGCTATATCAAATCTACTGTGTTAACCAAACACGCACTTACTCCCTGTAGCCTTCCACATTAACGGGCTTGTGACGTAGGACGCCTGGCATGTCTGGTGGGTTTGTTTATAAAGAAGCATTCTGGTATTTTCTACGTGACTCACCCCTCATAAAAGTGCCAGCGACGGGGACTAAAAGCG
This sequence comes from Periophthalmodon schlosseri, assembly GCA_000787095.1. NCBI lineage: Eukaryota > Metazoa > Chordata > Actinopteri > Gobiiformes > Gobiidae > Periophthalmodon > Periophthalmodon schlosseri. The sequence goes on along the minus strand of KN483141.1, from coordinate 57,608 downwards.
CTACAAGCTAACACCATTTAGCAACACGCTGCTACTTTACACCAGGCTAAGTGTGTGCTAACTGCAAAGCTTTTCCCTGTAGACTTAATAATGTATGCTAATATCGAGAGAGGCTTTCAATGTAGTTTTTTTTAGACAGAATAATTGAAGAATTGCACGTACGATTTTGTCCGGAGGAGGAGTGCTGGCGATGTAGCATTTCACCTCCCCTCTCTCGCCCCTGACCGCATACTGCACCGGGTCACTGGAGATGATGGGAGGGCCTGCAATGTCACACAGGAGATTATATGAGGAAGAAGGAACAAGTACCAGTAAAATGCATTTAGGTACACTAGATTCACTAATATTTAAATTCAAAATATGTGCTTCAGGAGATGGATTGGTTTTGAGTGGGGAGCTTTTAGTGACCTTTCACTGACTTCAGGGAAGTTGAGACCTTTATAATAAAACTAAAGTTACTGCCAGAGGTAAAAAATGATTAACTTAACTTCATGAACAATTTCTTCTTTTCAAAATAGTTTTAAAACACTGTGCTTTCTACTGCCACTTGTGTACTATTAGCCTATTATTAGTAGTAGTAAATACTTTTTACTAGACTATTTATTTGGGTGTCAACAGTTTACTTGGACTTGAGTGACATCCTTCTAAAGTAACTGCACTCATAGTTAAGTACTTCAGACTTAAAGGTAGGATATGTCGAAATAGTCCCCAAAAACAAGGTAAACATGCTGTACTGTTGACTTATTCTTAATTCAGAAACAATGGACACAATGGTCAAGTTTGTTTATACTTGTTATATTTGGTGTTTTGGTTCTCAAGACAATTATTTTATGACTAAAGTTGAAAAGAAACAAACAGTAAGAGCACAGGCTACTTATTGTACCTTTAAGACTACCTTTAATGTCAGTACAGTTTAGACAACTTATTGTAAATAGTAAACTGTGTGTTGGATATTTTGTAAAATTTTAGAAACTGAAACGTTTTGCTAAAATCTGTTGAAGTTCCAGTGTAAAACATTTCCCACAAATCTTGCCTCTACCTCTATAAACTCTACCTCTGTTACTTCTATTGTGTGCTTGTTTAATTATGACAACTTTTCCTGATGACAGACCCATATCAACTTGTAATATATGACAGCTTGTATTAGTGCTTTTCATATGGACATATACATCTAAGTAGGGATGCACCGATCCAGCTTTTTCGGTACAGATTCCGATACTATGGCCTTAAGTATTTACCAATACCCGATATTAACCGATAAACTGATCCAAATGTGTTATGTGGCTGTTATTTATCTCTCAAGTAACTACTGAACAACTTTTTATAAATTAAAGTTCAAACATTATGAGACTTATTACATCAAACTATGTGCCCAACCAGGATATCGGCTGAACCTACATTTGGAATATATCTGATCCAAAAATGTTTTCAGTATCCACGTCAATATCCGATGCCGGTATCAGTAACGGTGCATCCCTACATCTAAGAACAATAGTAAAATGAAAGTATCTCTACCATTGACTGTGAGCGTGACCTCTGTCTCTCCCACTCCGATCCTGGGCACGATGGCTTTGCACACGTACTGGCCCGCGTCCGCCTGGCTCACTGACTTCAGGTATAGCTGGTTACTGTTACTCAGCACCTGGACCAAACAAAGAAATCATCGCAAAATCAGAATGCAGAACACCTAAAAACAGATTTTCAATAACCACCAGATGGTCCTTCAAAGAGTCAAAAAGCTAAAAGGAAAACGAAGATCTAAATAAATGAGGACTACACTGAAGAAGTCCTAAGAAAGAGGGAAGAACTGCTACCAAAAATGAAGGAAGAAAGAGAAAAAGGAAACATAACATTTGTGAGACATGACAAATTAAACGTTCATCCAAAAACATAGCCGCACACCAATAAAAGCTTAAGACAGTCCACTTGGGCTTGGTGTGTGTAATAGTCATGTTATATGTTATTCTCAGGGCAAAAAGGTTTCAAAATAGCACCTATTAATATAAATAGTATCAGAAATAAATCAGTGGAAATAAAATAAATGTTGTTGGTGTAAAACTTGCATGTTTTAGGCATCTCTGAGTGGCATCTTGGGTTTAGAAACATATTTTTATGGGTGATCTAAACATAGATTGGCTGGCAAACAAATGCCCTTTAACTTCATAATGCCAAATGTATCAAATTTGATACAAGCATTTCTGAGACCTAATGCATCACCTTATGGTAAAAACATCACTCAAAACCTTCTTGTATCCAATCTGACACTCCCTGGTGGACACCTTTATCACTACAACAATTAAAACACAGTACATGGGACAATCCAAGATGATTTAATAATTATTTTTTGTAATTTTTTTCAAATTTTGTGAAAGGGCCAAATAAAGGTTCCAGATTCAAGAAATCAGAATCTTCTGTCCATTATTTCTGGGGTCAGGCATTACAGGGTTAAGAACTAAACTTTCAGATGCAACGAATGTTAGTGGTTTAACACAACTGATTAATAAACCAACACGAATATGTCAAAGGAATCATGGAACAGTAACAGCTACATAAAAAAAAAAAAAACCCAAACAAAAAACAGTAATATATGGGGTTCCACAAGACAGCTGCTTTGGACCATTGCTCTATAATATTTATATTAATGAAATGCCACTCGTTATTAATAAAGCTAAAATTATTATGTACGCTGATGATTCCACTAAAGGAAGTGATCAGATGGATGAATGAAAATGACCAACATGGTCAAATGCTGCAACGGAAGTATTAAAAAGATTACAGATCATACAAAGCCGAGCAACCCATATGGTGTTGTGCTGTGACTATAGAACTAGCACCAAAGTCATGCTTGAGAAATGGTTGTCAGTGCAAGATAGACGATCCTACTCATTACTACACTTTGTTAAAAATATCATGAAGACAAAATATCCACAAATCCTTTATCAAAACCTCTCACTTAGTTATGAAAAACACTATTACAGCAGTAGACATGCTACAGCAAGAAAATTCCTTCTACTAAAAGTAAAGTCAAATAGCCTTAAAAGAACTTTCACATACAGAACGAAGTATGCAGGATAAAAGAAAATGTAAATTATTACTGAAACAATTCTTGGGACCAAATATGTGCTAAATGAATTATATCTGTGGTGTCTAGAGAAGTTATAAATGTTCTGGATTTGAAATTGGTTAAGGACTTGGATTAGTTGCACAACTTACTAATATTCTGCTAATTGTGTGATAATAAGGACTGATTAATAACCTTTTATATGCTGTTAGTGAAGGTACTGAAAGATTTTACTATTTGAAATGTATATTTATCCATTTTATATTAATGAATTTTTAATATGGCTAAAATGTAAATATTTTGGTCTAATTATCTTAATTGGACCACAGGAAGAATAGTGGCAGCTTGTCTGTGCTAATGAGGATCCTATCAATAAACAATAAACAATAAACCTCTTGGTCATCCTCCTCTCTGACCCCTGGTGAACTCACAATGCACAAGGCTTTTAACCTATTATTACAGTCGGACAGTTACCTAGCAACCAAATCCGCTGGAAAATTAGCGTGCGTGGATTTTTCTAAATATAAAATGAGGTCTAAAAGAGAGGCTTAACCTGAGCAGAGCATATAGCTCCATGTGTGGGCTAAGGCACCTCAGTCAGAATGTGCACATTTGTCCTCCAGTCTGCAATAACTATGTTGAATAGTTTCTAACCAGTTTGTAGGCTTATTAAAGTATTTCTGAAAGCCTCACCACTCATCTCAAATCTGGGGACAATAAAGAATGGGTTCCCAACCCATTAAATCAAGTAAATATGGACTAAAATAGGTCCAACATAGGTCTAAACAAGGGCTAAAATAGCTGTAAACCAGGAATAAACCAAGTCTAAACTAATACAAAACCAGGTCTAAACCAGAACTAAACCAGGACTAAACCAGGATTAAACCAGGTCTAACCCAGGACTAAACCAGGACTAAACCAGAACTAAACCAGGACTAAACCAGAACTAAACCAGGACTAACCCAGATAAGATACATTTTATTGTCCTCAAGGGGAAATTTGTTTTGTTCTCTCTGGCCGCAGTTGCATACACAGTTACACACTCATAGCCTACACTATAATCAGCCAGAGACAATAATAAACCAGTCCAAACCAAACCAGAACTAAACCAGGTCTAAACAAGAACTAAACCAGGACCAAGCCAGGTAAACACCAGAACAAAACTAGGACTAAATCAGGACTAAACTAGAGCCAAGCCAAGTCTAAATCTGATGTTAAACCAGGACTCAGTCAGGACTAAATGAGGTATAAACCACATTATCACTGTAGGCTCACCATGTTGGAGCCCTTCTTGAACCAGGTGAGAGTGCGGAGAGGGTTCCTGGCCCATTTACTAAACCAGGATTAAACCAGGACTAAATGAAGACTAAACCAGGTGTTAGTCCTGGTTTAGTCCAGGTTAACAGATGCAGATGTTAACAGAAGCAGCCCTCACCATGTTGGAGCCCTTCTTGAACCAGGTGAGGGTGAGAGGAGGGTTGCCGGCCCATTTACAGTTGAGGGTCACGTCTGAGTCCACGTCCACCGTCTTGGGTTGAGGCTCGACCAGCAGGATCGGACCAACTGTGGACATAGACGGGGAAGTGGATATAAAATTTAACAAAGCTTACATGTGAGTATTAAAATCTTTGTAACCTACCTAGAATATGGATTGGAGTAATGCTACATTCAGACTGTGGCGTCAAAATTGCACCAAACGCCTCTAGTTCGACACCTCAGCATTTGAGGGTGCTGAGATGCTTGAGACACGTTAGCGAATTTGGTAAAAAGTTAAGAGTTTTCAACTCTGGCGTTTGACGCCTGGGGTGTGTATGCTCAAACACATTGCGCGAATGCTTGCAAAAACCCGACGCCCCTGATACGACAATGTGAACGCACCGTAAGGTTTCTAATATTTGAAGTAATAGCTCCGGATAATGCTGTTCACTGACTTGTGCAAAGTATTCTGGTTATGAAACAAAATGGAAGAATGACTTTAGAAATCTAAATTCTGATTGTTTTTTTCTGACAGCTATAGCTGTAGTAATAAGATTCTTTTTTTTTTTTTTTTTTATCCATTGTTATGTCCATAAGTATTACAACTGAGTATAATATTAAACTACAGTAAACGGTTGGTGAGGTTTACAGCTACAAGGCCCAGTGGAGAAACATTTAGTTGTCTACAGAGGCGCTTTTATCTTGTAAATAACTGTATCCTTTGTGATTAGCTAAAGCTAGCAAATGTTGACAAAATTTAGATATAATATCATATAATATGATCTATTTTGGGGACTGCAACTAGTGATTAAGAAAATACGAGAAATTAAATCCAAAATATAGATTCCTCTTGTGCCAGTGTAATATAATAATGTCATCACAGGGCATTTAAACAATTATCAATGATTCCATTAGTTGTTGATAACTTTTAAATAGTCAGATTAAGTGTTATCAGTTATTTCTAATGGTCAATGATCAACTTGGGTCTTTTTAATGGAAAGGTCAACAGCCAATCCAAGAAATGTGCTTTGTTTAAAACAAAATTGAATAAAAAATCAGATTGTTCAATGTTAAAAAAAATTGTGTTTAACTGTAATTTTTGGCACATTGCTGAGCCCTCGTTTGAGGTATGTAAGGGGACTCACAGTGCACATCGACCAGGATGCTGACGTTGGTCTTGCCCACAGCATTGAACACCAGACAGGACACAGGCTCAGTGAAGAAGGAGTGGTCAGCTTTAGTGGTGAAGACGCTCTCCCGCGCCCCCTGCAGCACTACACCGCCCTTCGCCCACCTGTGACAAAAACACAAGAATAAACCCTCCAGACCCCGGTTGCCATGTCTGCTCCTTTATAGCGACTTTAGGCTTCTGTTTTTAGGAAAGTCGCTTTCAAATTTTGACAGTTGTGAGTTGTGGTTTTTTTGGGGGCTTGCTCCTGAATAGGGCTAGGTACCGTCAAATTTTTTCTGGTACCAATTTTTAAACAATACCTGATTTTCCCATCATCAGAAAAAAAACTACTAAACAGAACTTTGATAACCTGCCCATAACCAAAGACCTTTCTCTTCTCAAAGTCTTATTATGCTGGCCAAATACCATATACACAAAACCAAATGCTCTCAAAATAAACCAAATCATTGGACATCATTACGATAACAAAATACTCCACTATTTCCAGGCAATAAAATATGTAAAAAGAAAAAAAAAAAAAAAAGCTATCAAAACATACAGTCTGTACAAGAACTATCACATCATATTTAACAGTTAAGTATTATTTTCCCCTACACCTCATTTTTTTGTTTGTTTTTATTTTAGTTTATTTTTTATTTATTAAATGTATAATTTCATTTCCCAGGCTTGTCAAGCACCTCTTGTTATGTTATGTTTGGCTGTGTTAATAAAAAAGAAGTAAATTTGCTTGTTGCTCGCTGAAAATCGGGTGACCCTGAGTCCAGAGCTACAGAGAAGAGGGTTTGTGGCACAGACCTGTAGCCCATGATGGGAGGGTTGGCGTGGGCTTGGCAGGTGAAGGTGACGCGGTCCCCCTCCAGAACCGACCGGGGCTCTATGGACAAGGTCACTGTGGGAGGATCTGGAAGAGAGGATGATAGATTCAGGGGTATTCATGGGTTCAGCTTCCTGATTATAGGCAATATTTCCAGGACTTTTCACAATTGAAAATATATAATATTTTGTTCTAAATTCTTAATTGCTATGGCAATGATCCTACTTTTTCATCTTTCTGGGACCCGTAGATACCTGGCAGTTGTAAACATAGCTAAAGCAGAACTGAAATTAGGCCAAACTGGGTCTTAATCAAGGAGAAAATTGGACTTAACCATTTAACGTCTAAACACTAAGGACTAGACAAGGACCAAACCAGGTCTTAAGAAATCTAAACCAGGTCTAAACCCCACAAAATCCCGATCAGAGCTAAACCAAGACAAAACCAGCACAAAACCAAAATGAAATAAACTTTAAACTTGAACTAAACTAGGACTAATCCAGGTTTTATCCAGAACAAAATTAAACAAAATTAACTGCAATCCAAGACAAAACCAGGTCAAAGCCAGAGGTAAGACTTCTTAAATTTAGAATGACGTTAACTATGCTCTAGTGAAATGTGTCATGTGATCTGTCATATGTCCTTTAAGAGCATTCAGAAAAATGCTCCTCATATCAGCAGTATAGTTGTAGTAAACTGAAGTATAGTATGCAGTAGTATTGTGTTGTTCTTACGGTGCACGTTGAGCGTGACAGTTGTGCTTTTGCCTGTGGGCACGGCCTGGTTGGTGGTCACACAGCTGAAGTTCCTCCCGGTGTCAGTGTCCACCGGATGGACAGGCAGGTAGCTGCGCGTGGTTACCCTCTTTCTGTCTGGAAGCACCTCCTGTATAGTTCACACACATGGATAGTACCATATAAATGAAAGGCATTACAGTTATTAATACAGGGCCATAATATCAAGCTATTTCTTTTTTAAAAGTAGGGTATGTTGATTTTTTTATGTTAAATATCATAAACATGTTGCCTGGGATCCAGAATACACACTTCAGTACTTTACGAAGATGTGAGTCTGGTCACTGGTGAATCTCCTGTTTTCAAATGGGTGTGATTGACAGGTGGATTAGCCAATCGGGCAATCATGGTTCATCCGTATCGGAAATAATAAAGGAAAAAAATATCAAGGAGGCTGAAAAACGTTGTGGATTTCTGCAGAATCAGTGAGTGAGAACTAAACTCTATAATCTGAGGTGAGATCTATTTGATTTTATTTGTAAATCATAAGTGAACAATGAGCTACTTTGTTTCCCATGTGTCACTGAAAAAAAAAAAGAATCTGATTGCATGATCACGTTTGACCAGGCTTGAGACCAACGGAGGACATGGGGACCAGACTGATATCAATCTGTATAAAAAATACAGAGCAATATAATTTTGGATTTGCCAGGCAAATAAACATGACCTATCAGCTGTCTATGTTCTTATACACAAGGTAATCAAGTCGAAATCAAATACTTTTTATTACAAATAACAATTGTAAAACTGATATATTCTTAATTACGAAAACATTGGACATGATGGCCAAGTTGTTGATGTTTTCACTTGGTTTGCTTTGGTTGGTTCTTACGATGATAATCCAATCAGAAAGTACAATGAGCCTCACAAGTCTCTGAATTTCCTATGACTAAAACCAGACTGAAATCACCCTAAAATGACTCTACCTAAACCCCAGCTGAGGCAATCATTAATCAGTGCTAGCAGTTTTATAAAGTTACTGGAAGCTCATTTGGCTTTTGTTGGATTAATTCTAATGGTGGGAGGCAATATATTTTCCATTAAATATGTTTAGTTGTTCAAATAGAAAGAATATATTTTAATATAATTTAGAAAATTCATAAAATTCCCACGCCAGTTCCCATGGGAAGTTTTTGAAACATTTCTGGAATTTTTGTTGTGATCGTAGTACCTTTTTGAAACCAGTAAGAGTACAGGCAGCAGACCCTCCCTTTAAGGGAGTATTTTTTGACAATTTACTTTTTCATGTGATAAAATAAGCTACCATCCATTTTATCCAGTCACGAGAATGTTCATGACTGTAGCTACGTTGTTTTGTTTTTATACATACAATATGTTCTGTGCTTTTAATGGTATTGACAATGCTTTATCACTGGCTAAGTAGGATCTCTATGAAATGAAATGAAAAGATAGACAAATAAATCTAATGTGCAATGCATTATGTTATCCTTACCGTGACACTGACAGCGCCCTCTGTTGGCAGGCCGTCCTTCAGCCACTCAATGACAGAGGCAGGTTTGGCCCCTCGCGACACACAGCTCAGGTTGTACGACTCCCCAGCGTTCAGCAGCACCTCGGGGCCACCGTCTATGACCG
>KN483141.1:19889-48586 GCA_000787095.1 Periophthalmodon schlosseri | reverse complement strand
TAATAAATAGACTATACTTGGTCATATACTATGGAAAACTTTAATTATAAGCCAGGTACATTAGCAGATATGCACAGGCTCTTAAAGGAGACGTAGCTTTTGTCTGTCTTTTGTCAGCTCTATGGTTATTATCTATGGCACCCGTAGATCATTGTGTTACAATTTGGACATTTTAGCAATATTGATCTAAAACAACTTCATAAAAGAAACAAGTCTGCTCAGACTTCAGGGTTAGAAAATTGTGGAGCCCAATGAGAGGTGATTCCCGTCTGCTCCTTTACGATGTGTTGGCGCAAACACCATTACAACAAAGAGCCACGCAGTTGTCGGCACCTCCTATGGATAGCTGCACATCACGCCAGCAAGTAGCAGATTTTTTTTCATTAGTATCAAAATGGCTATGGAATGCTACCGAATCATACGCGTATCACAGATTAGGAGTAAGTAAGTACAGAGCAGTGGGCGTGTACCGGTGGCAGTGAAAACGGGGGTAGATTGGAGCAATGACGTCTTGGATACAGGAGAATAAGATTAACTAAACATGCATGAATCACTCTAAATGTAACTTTGAGGGGGTAAATGAGAAGCTATTATAACATGGTTAAAGGCTCAAGTCAATTTTGCATAATGGTCCACTTTAAGGCACTGGCAACTCAGGTTCCACTGTGATTGTAGTACTTTTTAACAGTAAGAGCGCAGTCTATATACAACAGAATATCAGGATATTATATTTGGTAATAAGATGTCAGAAATTTTGAATGCACCTTAGAACTATCCATAAATCAAATGATAAAACCATTTGCTACCGCCTTGTCTCTCGGTAACACTAACACCACTTTGCACAGCAGTATAGATCGCCCTTAGACTTACTGAGGAGGGTGAGTTTGGCTCGTCGGGACCTCAAGGCAGCGTCGGGGGCCTGGCACTCATACTGGGCGTCGTCAGATAGGTCCGCAGACAGGATCTCCAGGTTGTACTGACCAAGCTCCTGCACGCGGAGCACCCGGTATCTGGGCCACGCTGCAACACAAGCACATATAAGTCAGTCATGTGGAGGGTAACATGGTTTAGAGGTGTGCTGAAGACTATAGGACAACATTATAACAGAATGGAGGGCATTTAAATTGATTTGAAATTGGATCTTTAAAAGTGCTGTACCTGATTTTCATTTTAAACGGGTTCCAGTGGTCCAAAGTTATTCCTCACCTCCACACATTCCACACATCCTAATTATTCACCACAATGAGTTTAGAAGCAACTTTCAGAGACTAGAGTTTTGCTGTGACAAGCTAACAAAAACTAGCATGCTAACATGCAATTCCAGAGGGCCTTTAATAGACATAATGAGCAATTTGCAAATGCAGCAATTATTCAAGCGTTGCAATGTAGTTAAATACAGTCTCCATCTCTCCTGACAATGTCTAATTATAGTAAAATGGTATTAAGCTATTTTTTTGCAGTTAATATTAAAATCTCCAGTGGTAATTCTTCTTGATTAAAACCTTTATATTTTATTTTAAAATGCTTATTTAATTTATTTAATTTTATTAATTATTTTATTGTTTAATAAAAATTCAGTTGCCAAACCTGAAAGAGAGATGTGTGTCTTTTTGCCATATTTGCTGTGAGTGATTCTCATTAAACTATTAGTCACTGGGCCTGGGGAATTAAAACAATGTATTTTGAAGTGAAAATGTCAAACGAAGGTCCTTGTATGGCAGTAGGGTTGTCAGAAGTATTGAAAATCAGATACTAATCGATACTAAAACTGGTATCAAACCTAGATACTCATTTGAACAAGTATCGATACTAAAAAAGTCACATTCACAGGACAGAAATGAACCTTTCCGAAGCAGCTTTAGAATGATGCTGTATCAGAACAAGGATAAGACCGTGGACCACGATCAAACCTACCTGGGCGACAGAAAGATTACACAGATATAACACCAGATGATAATATAAAGGAAAGTACTATGATTTAATGTTGAAAATGGCATTCTATTGTGTAAATAAAGAGTGTTTTTATTTATCATCATGGTATCGGCATCGGTATTGAGTATCGAGTCTATTCCTCAGTATCGAAATAGAGTTTGAAAATTTCGTAGCGTGACAACACTATACGGCATTAGCAGTTAGAGGAAGTGTGGCAGAGGTGAGAGCGCCAGGACACTGCTCTCTCAGACGAGCCCGGTCAGAATTTGAAAAAAAAACAAAACAACGTCCTGCTGTGAGCCGTGGGCCGCTGACTGCACACAGCTCATATACACATACTGTTATCTTACACCATAGGAGTCCCATTCATTTTGTTACATTTTTTACGCTAAAACTTTATCCAATGTGTGCCAAAGGTATTATTAAAATAGATTACACAAAACTGACTCTTGTGAGCTTTAAGCCATGTTATAATGTTGCTGCCTCATCAAAAACGTACCCAAGGTTGTGTTTTGTTTCATTCACACATGTTTTAGTGATCCTTTATTATTAGCCTCTCTACATCTCCAAGGCTCAAAAGCTCTGTTCCTCATTCACACATGTTTGAGTGATCCTTTATTATTAGCCTCTCTACATCTCCAAGGCTCAAAATGCTCTGTTCCACCTTGTGATGTCATGTAGTGGTAGTTTTCAGGTTAACAGCTACCTTTTACTTTTAGTTCAGTAGAGTAATTCCAGGGCTGAAATCATCCAAATGACTCATTCTAGTGAAGGTCTATGGAGTTTAAAAACACAGTGGAGCACTTCCTTACCACATGACATCACAAGGTGGAACAGAGTGTTTTCCGAGAAGAACTAAATAGAACTAAAAATCCTGAATATGCAAGATTTGTATGCTAAACATGTGTGAATGAAACAAAACACAACCCCAGGTATGAGGAAACATTATATCATAAATGAGAATACGGTGTAATATGGTGCCCTTTAAAGAACACATTTATGCATTCTGTGGCTTTAATTCCCTTTTAAACATGCTTTTGGTCACCTTGGGTATTGGTATTTCACATTTTCTAACTTAGAATAATGTTTGTATAAACTACACCTCCATTTCCAGTTAGGTATTTATTGGATCTCTGGACATATGACCTCACCTTGCTGGGGAGGGGGAGCCGGAGCTTGTGCAGGAGGTTGAGCATTATTGACTAGATATAGTCGGCCTCACCTCCACGCACAGCTTGGGCTCTGGAACCCAACTCCTCAAAAGGGGTGAGACTCCTCAAGAGGGGTGGCGGGCTGGTGTGGGCTTGCTTGTTGCCCCACAGCTCAGCCAACATATGTTGGAGTTCACCCCAGTGAAAGAGAGGGTCGCGTCTCTGTGCCTTCGGGGTCTCACTGTTGTGTTGGCCTATGGGCCAAAAAGCAGTGCAGAGTATCCGGCCTTCTTGGAGTCCCTTTGAGGGGTACTGGACAGTGCATCAAGCAGGGACTCTGTTGTTCTACTGGGGAACCTCAGCGCTCACGTGGGCAACGACAGTGACACCTGGAGAGAGTTGGACGAATGGCCTCCCTAATCTGAACCCGTGAGGTGTTCTGTTATTGTAACCACAGTTTGTCCATAACAAACACCATGTTTGAGCACAAGGGTGTCCATCAGTGCATGTGGCACCAGGACACCGTAGGCCGGAGGTTAATGATTGACTTTGTTGTCATGTCATCTGACAGAGAGGGGTAGAGCTGTTAACCAATCACCACCTTGTGGTGAGTTGGATCCACCAGCGGAGGAGGAAGCCAGACAGACCTGGTAGTCCCAAGCATATCGTGAGGGTCTGTTGAGAACGTCTGGTGGAGCCCTCTGTAAGTAGGGCCTTCAATTCACGCCTCCGAAAGAGCTTCTCCCAGATCCTGGAGCTGCGGACACAGAGTCCGAGCCATGTTCTCCGGAGCTATTGATGATGTGGCCGCTCGTAGGTGGGGTCGTAAGGACTGTGGTGCTTGCTGCAGTGGCACCTTCGAACCCGGTGGTGGACACCGTAGGTAGGGGATGCTGTCAGGCTGAAGAAGGAGCCTTGTTGGCTTGTGAGACTCCTAAGACAGTTGACGGGTGCCAACGGGCCAAGTGTGCTGCAGTTAGTGCAGTCACAGAGACAAAAACTCAGGGTTGGGAGGAGTTCGAGGAGGTCATGGTCATCAAAGAAACTCTGGATTGATGTGGTTGTTACTCTGAATTGTGGAGTGGCTCTTGCTGTAAGCGATCGGAAAACACGGAATGTCATGACGATTTTTTTGTATCTGATTGGTCGAAGCGTCACACAACAGCGGAATAAGATGAAAAATCTGTTTTGTAAGATCCAGTTGAGAGAAAAGCACAGACATCTTCCCTGTCCACAAATGCACAAAGCACATACCTTCTGCACATAGTCTGTATTGATAAAATAGGCTGAAGTACGTCTGTTGCTGTCACCCTAATTGTTTTGGTTCGCTTGAGCCCTTGCCTTTGGCTTCCTCAATGATGCTCTGTGATTGGTGCGCCAACCACCTGTCGGGCCCCATTTTACTGTGCAAGGTTAGGGGGAAGCAGTGCTTCACCAAAACTGTTTACAGTGAGGGTGGAGAGATGTTGACCTCAACAGGGGATGTTGTCAGACGGTGGAAGGAATACTTTGAGGATCTCCTCAAGGAGGAGGAAGCAGAGACTGAGGACTGAGAAGCGGACTCATCCATCAGCCTGGTGGTTGGCAAGCTCCTCGGTGGCAAGTATCTTAAGTCTCTGGATGTTGTGGGACTGTCTTGGCTGACATGCATCTGCAACAATGCGTGGCAGTCGGGGACAGTACCCCTGTGATTTTTGTCCTGGTCGCAGAACACTGGATCAGATCTCCACATGTGCTTTATGGATCTGGAGAAGGCAGTAGTCAGTAAGTCAGACCCGCTCCCAATGCATGTTGGACTCCATCAGGACTGCCTTTTGTCACCTAGGTGCAGTCAGGGGCTGGAGGGGGTGTCAGTTCGGGGACCACAGGATCTCATCTCTGCTGTTTGCAGAGGATGTTGTCCTGATGGCTTCATTGAATCAGGACCTGCAACATGCACTGGGGCGGTTTGCAGCCAAGTGTGAAGCGGCTGGGGTGAGAATCAGCTCCTCCAAATCCGAGTAGGAGGAGAGAAGGAATTCAAGTATCTTGTGGTCTTGTTCACGAGTGAGGGAAGGATGGAGTGTGAGACTGACAGGCGGATCGGTGCAGAGTCTGCAGTGATGGGGTCGCTGTAGCTGAGTCGAAACGCAAAGCTCTTAATTTACCAGTCAATATACATTCCTACCCTCACTTGTGGTGATGAGTTTTGGGTACAGACCAAAAGGACAAGATGGCAGATACAAGTGGTCGAAATGAGTTTCCTCCGCAGGGTAGCTGGGTGCTCCCTGCTGAGGTGGATCTGTTTTGGATGCCTCCTAGATGCCTCCTTTAGAGTTGTTTTTTCCCTGGAATGTTTCACAGTATGGCATTAAACTTATCCATCTCCATAGCAGATGATGCCAGTAGGCCAAATTACAGGTCAGATCTGTGGAGAGGCGACCACACTCACAGTAAGAATGCATGTTTTACAAGGTATTGAGCAATAAAAACACCTTGAATAAGTGCAAGATAGATAAGATTAATGTCATACAGCAGAACATTCCAGGGAAAACAAAAACATCTTTGTGGAAACATCTGAAAAAGTAACAGTGCACCTTTCATCAAGTAATTATCTCATCTCAAGACCACTCAAATCAAGTCATTCCAATTGAGTCAATATTTTGCAGTGCAGCCTGTTAGCTTGCACACTAGCCCTCCACTGACCCCTATACATCTTATCCTATACATTGATGTAGTCGTAGCATGTATACCCTCACACACAGAGCCTCCTCTCTTCCTCCTCCCTCCTCCTCCTTTCCCCCCCTCCATCTCCCCAGCTGTGCCTATCGCCCGGTACTGCATTCTCTCCAGCAGGTGGCGCCCAAAGAGAGAAGAGAGGAGAGAGAGAAAGAGAGCCCTTAATATGCAGAGGTGGGTGGTACTCAGTTACATTTACTCAATTACATTTACTTAAGTAACTTTTTAAAGAAATTGTAGTTATTAGAGTACTTTTCTAGCAGCAGTTTTGGTTACTTTTCCCACTGTGAGTAAGTCTGCAAGTGACAAAAGCCTAATGTTGACAATATGAAATGATTTGAAGATTGGTGTTTCTTGCATCGCTCCTTCAGATTGATTTAATGTATCTCATTTTTGTGTCTATCCTTTGAAAACACCAGATTTTGTGCATTTAATGTTTTGTCCTTCAAATTGCATTCATTCAAAATTATAAACCAGGTGTTAGGTCCTGGCACTTACTCTGTAAATTACTCTTACTTAGGTAGTAGTTATCCCAAACACGTTTTTACTCTAACTTAAGTAATTTCTTGAACCACTACTTTGTACTTGTACTGGACTAACGTACAAGTAATGTTACTCTTATTTGAGTACATTTTTTTGGTTGCTCTACCCACCTCTATTAATACGACAGGACCATTTTAGAAGACAGAAATCTATGCAGCTAAAGTCATGCTGCCTAGAAATGGAGAGAGTTAATAGATCAAAATGTTAAAATTTGGCTAGCGCTAGTCGTCTTATCTGTCGCCCGGATGTTGTGTATAAATTAGCATGTGAAGTGTGCACAACCTAGCAGAGTATAGCGGGGAGCAGGGGGGTACATATATATAAGGCGTGGAAAAAAGCGAGGACTGTTCTTGAATGTGTTATAAGCTTCGGGAGAGACCGAGTGAGGTAGGGTGTTATAGGGACAATAAGGTTACAAGGGGAGAGATAGAGAGACAGAGAGAAAGAGAAAGGAGGGAGGGGGCTTGGGGAGTTCAGGGTGCAGAGCAAATATCAAGGAACAGGAACAAAAGAGGAGAGAGTGGGAGAGAGTGATGAGGAAATAAATACACAGAGGACCAAAACAAATAGCGAAACATAAAAAACAAAAGAAAAAAAGAAAAAAAAGCAAATAAAAATATTATATTGTACGAGATTTTTTCCCATGTATTTGAGTAAAATTTGTCTTACATATATTATACTGTAAAAGCAGCTCTTGAGGTCAATATAAGTCAGCTGTGTACTATCTGCATCTAATTAGAAAGTGTGTTACCGTGAGACTATCAGGAAGTGCTCGGTTAGCATGCTAGTTGTCGTTAGCTTTAAGGTCGTGGCAAAACTCCGCTCTGGTCTCTGAGAGCTGTGAAAAGCACTTAAGGACTAATCACGGTATAATATAATTAGGATGGTAGGAATGCATAAGGTAAGTGAGGAATCACTTTGGGCCACTGCAAACTGCTAAAACTGATAAAATGAACTAATTCAGGTACAGGGCTTTTAAATAAATAAATAGATAGATAGATAGATAGATAGCAGTCTTTAATAGGATATATAAGGACACATTTTGCACTGTTATCAAGAGAGAAGCGTATTTTGAAAAAAAGATTTTCCATTTTCCACATATATTGTGTCAGTGTTTTCTTAATGCGTTTTTGTTTTTATTGCAAGTTGGATTTTTATGTTTGAGTTCTGTTTTTATTTTTCTAAACTTAAATGTCTTTTTTTCTAAACTTAATACAATTTTAGATTTTTTTTTTTTTTTGGTTAAATTTGCACGTTGCCAATTAAGCCTCCTTTTTTATGCCTCGACCTTCTTGACCACCGTACAGCTCTCCAAAACACAACACCCTCACTACTGTTTCTCCATGTTTCACCATCAACCCGGTCGCGTCCATCCGAGCTGACAGCGCAGTGTCATACATCATCACCACTTGCCCATACTTGGACAAAAATGATACGCTCAGAATGGATGGCATGGCAGTGGCTACATCAGTTAGCGTCACGGCTTTCAATAAGGCCAGATAAAATCGAGTTGTGACATGACAGAGGTGAAGACGCGGCGCTTCTCAATCACTGTCTGCTAAATGCACCCAGGGGACCGCTGCACCATGGGGTCCCGGGGAGCCTTCATCTATTATCGGACTAAATAAGTGCCAGCGTTTGACAATATGATACAAAGCGGGATCGCGCTGGTCAAATTAGCCTCCGGGAGCTAGCTTAAGTAAAGTAGCATTCAGCGAAATTAAATGGTGTCAGCAAACGTTAGTGGACAGTGTTGCTAACCCCAAATGCCAACCTCCTGGGCTTATGTCAGATACTATTATGTTAAAATGACCCGCTTTGGCTATTTTTGGATGAGAAATACGACAAAATAAATTGTGTTGTATGCATTAAAATATCTTATTATCTATTTAGTGTGGGGCAGGGCATTTGGACACAGACCAGTGATTGCAGGTTTATCAATTATGCAAAACAGAATGTGGCAGGCGAAGTAAAAATGTTGCTTTTTAAGAGACACTGTAAAGTCTGTGCAGAATTATATCAATAAAACTGCTGACTACAAAGTAAGAGTTTAGTTAAAGAGTAACAGATTTTGTAGATACATAAAATTTATAGACAAGCTATGTAAAAGTTTCATCATATTGAATCAGGTTTACCAAGGTGGAACAGTTGTATTGTTTTTAAGGGTATATTGTTTTTAATGGAACAGGACAACAGAATTCTCAAAGCTACACTCATGTAACAAAAAATAACATATAATATATAAAATGTTGACTTTTTCCATGTATTTGTGCAAAATTTGTCTTGCCCCAGTACAGATATATTGCATAAGCCACTCTTAAGGTCAAAATAAGACCACAGTGTTCAGTCTGCATTTAATTATAAAGTGTTTTATTGTCAGAGAATCAGGAAGTGCACGGTTAGCATGCTAATTGTTGTTAGTTTACTGTTACGGCAAAGCTCCACTCTGGTCTGAAAGTTGTGAAAAGGGCTTACAAACTCATTGTGGTGAATAATTAGGATGCTCGGAATGCGTAAGGTAAATGAGGAATCACTTTGTACCGCTGCAAACCATTTAAAGGTACAGTATAGAACTTTCTGGGGGTAGCACGTCACCTGCGTGATTCCATGGAAACAGAAAGTTAAAACCATACTTCGGAACATTCTCTATGGAGATGAGTTGTATGCCATACTGTGGAAGATTATAGCCAAGGGAACAACATTGCAGGTGCGTGTTTTTCAGTGCAATAAACACAACCACAGGCTTGTATTTTTGTCTATTTTTGGACTGAAAATACAAAAAAGCTGATCAAATAAATAAATAAATAGTGAATGGACAGCGAGCGAGGGCAGTTGTGCACTAATCCGAGCGTTCGGTGAGAGTGACACAGTTATCCCACACAGCTGCTTATTAAACTCCGACAGATGTCCACGGCACAATCCTCCAACTGACAGTAACCTCCGCAGCATTTAGAGCAGTGCAACAAAGTAGTGTGTTTCAAATGACCCTATGCCAACCTCCGATAGCCCTGTAGTGTTTACTAGAGAGGAGGCCAAGTACAAGTGAACAGGCTTTGTGATGTGGTTGGATGAATAAGAATAGACACTTGACATTTGTGAATTATTATTGTAAATACTTCTTACGAGCAAATATTGATTTAAACTAAACTGGCAAGCAATACACACTATATCACACCAAACTGCTATAATTGTATGCAACTGTATTATTCTACAGTAAGGCAGTTGTTTGCAAATATGCATTCACATTTTTTCCACAATATGGCTTTCCAAGTGCACCAGGTCTAAACCAGGTCTAAACCAGGTCTAAACCAGGTCTAAACCAGGTCTAAACCAGGTCTAGGCCTATCAGTGGGAGGCTAGTCCTAGATCATGACTAATGATGATGATTAAGCATGGAAAGCCCCTAAAGCGCGGCACGTTTGTCCAGTGTGAGTGCAGACAATTCATGCCCAGGCATGGCAGGCTTTGGAGTTTGGCACAGTAGGAGGAGGTGGGCTAAAGCACAGCACAGTTCCTCATATACACGCGCACACACACTACTACTGCCAGATCTGAGATTACCTTGAATAAGGACAGTGGATAGAGGCTTTGTAGCCTCGTCTCCTGTTGCCCTCACGGCTCCACGCTGTTGTTTAATCCATAAACTCACAGAGGAGTGCGTATTAAAACAAGGCTCATTTCTGCATCACTATTTCAGAGATATGTCAGAGACAAGTCGCTGGGCTTGGGACATGTAAACAAACAGTGCTACATGATGCGAGTGTAAGCGCGGGTCACAGAACCCTACGGTATCGTGTTTGAGCACAGCACGGATCAAAACGCCTAGTGTGAGTGCGCCCTAAGTGAACCCAAGTGAAATTACTGCACAGGGCCTATAGTACAAACACACATTCAAAACGACAACTCTAATATAACTCATTTTGATCTATTAAATGTTAGTTTGTTAATAACTTTTGCCAAACAGAAGTGACACCAGATGTGTAAAAGTACATTTTCTGAACCGTGCTCACACCTGTTGTTTGCATCTGTCTTCTATCATTTTATGTTATTGTTCTCCAGGCAATAATCAAAATGTAGGTTCATTAATCTTCTGCTAATTACAGCGTATCAATTCACTGAACATTTCATTTAAAGACATTACATCATTAAGGAAACCAATGCTACCATAGATATTGATTAATTGTTGTTAGATACTTGCAGGATGTTAATAATGTCTTCACTTAATGTAAGCATGAATGGCATTGCTTTCATTTCTCTATTGCATCCTTCAATAAGTGCTGGCCTGTAATATAAAGTGAATGAGATGTTTGAAAACAGAACATTAAAATGCAAATGTAACCCACTCAAATATCAACATGTGCAATATCCATACATTATGACAGAGCGCATGGCAACCACTCTCATAAATAATGGGCCAATCAGATGGAGCGTTACTTCACGGTCTGCAACTAAATGGAAAAGTTTGTTCAGCTTTTGTGCTCTTGTTTTCAGACTTAAACCAGGGCAAAAATGTTTATGTTATTTACATCATTTAAAACGCACGGAATCCACTTTTTTCACTACTAAACAGATACTACTGCTCAGTGAAAAGATGCAATTTCAACATCAGGAGAGTAATTTTAAGTGAACTGCATCTGTTCTGAATCATCCTGGATAGTAAAACATGTCTACCTCCTCCAGACAGTGGCTCAAATATCTCACTGAATCACTGGTAGATACTGGTTTAGTTCTGGTTAAGTTCCGGTTTTAAGTCCTGGCTTTAAATCCTGGTTTAGTCCTGGTTAATTCCTGGTTAGGTCCTACTTTAGTCCTGGTTAAGTCCTGATTAGGTCCCACTTTAGTCCTGGTTTAGTCCTGGTTAAGTCCTGGTTAAGGCTTGGGTAAGACATGGTTTAGTCCCGGAGTTTAGTCCTGGGTTTTAGTCCTGGTTTAATCCAAGTTTAGTCCTGGTTTAGTCCCAGTTAAGATACGTTTTAGTCCAAGTTTTTGGTCCTGGTTTTTGGTCCTGGTTTTTAGTCCTGATTTAGTCCTGATTTAGTCCCAGTTTACTCCTTGTTTAGTCCTGGTTTAGTCCATGAATAACTGCGCAAGAACGGCACAGGTTAGTTGGGTTTTGGTTACCACAGATTTGATCAGTTGGTACATTTACATCTCCGGTAAAAATCCGAATAATTAGAATAATCAGAAAACCCCATAATTAGTTCATATAAACATAACCATTGTTGTCGATATAAAAACTTAATAACTACATACAATTTAACTATTCTTCGTCGTTCCACAGCTTGCGCTCCCTCCAAATATAGTGGCAGACACATTTTTCCCTGTGTAGTCAACCAAGTGAACAATAAATGATTCACTAATTGTAACTGGTCCAGCTGTGGGCGCTCGGTCTGCCTTCCAGCCGCTCCCGCCCAGAGCACTAGTCATGTCTGGGGCCTGTCTTAGTCACATGACGCAGTGAGGGATTGTGGGATATGTAGTCTCACCCTGCAGTAGGGCTGTAGGTCCTTAGTTGTTTAGTCGTTTAAAGGCACTATACGTGTTTTTTTATTGTCTTAAAACCGTGAAAAATAGGATTAGTCCATTTTAAACAGTTTGTAACTCTTCACTTGCCTTATACCTTATACCTGAGCATCCTAATTATTCACCATGATGAGCTTATAAGCGCTTTTGTTACACTAATACTAACAACAGCATGCTAACTGCACACTTCTCTGGCATTATAATTACATGTAAGTGGCCAGCTTTACGAAATAAAGTAAAGATAATGTGATATAAATATTTTGAACTGAAATTGCTTATTTTTGCTTCTTACAATTCTCTACGACCCGAATAATCGCAACTATCGATTAACAGAATAATCTTGACATCCCTAGTCCCATGATGCAGAGAGGGAGCAGTGAGGGATAGTGGGATATCTAGTCTCACCCTGCAGGTCCTCTCCGATGCCCAGGGCCAGTCCATCTTTGGTCCACTGAACGATGCCCGAGTAGTTGAAGACCACACAGGAGAGCAGCACCCTCTGGCCCCGCACCACCGACTGGTCTGCCGGCTCCTGGGAGAACCTCGCTGTCCACACTGGAGGAGAGAAAAGGAGGAGACATGTTAGGGACTTTTGCAGACAGCATTTATTAGGATTTCACTGTTGGCGTCATGAATAAAAATATCTCATGCAATTTGATTCACAACAGTATGCCAGCTTCAAATTCAATTACATTTTCAGTTTTAGATTGTTTTCTTGAGCTCGTCCTACCAAGAGAGTTACATTTAGGTTTACTAATACTACGAATACTAATACTACTACTACTGCATTGTAGAATTGTGTCAAAACTTTTGATCCAAATGATCTGAATTCTTTTCTCAGTGGTTTGATCAATGAAGACCATTTTTAATTATATTTTTTATTGAAATATCTACTTGGGATATTTCTGACAAATATTATGACAGTTCCCACAAGATGATACATGAGACTGGGTTCACAAGAACAAGACAAGATTTTAGCATTATTTTCTGATTTCTGATTTTTTAAAATGTAAACAATCTCGCAAGATCATTTTCCTCATGTGTGCACAATCTTGTCTCGCGAGATCTTGTGGCACGAGATCTGGTACCATCCCTAGTGATTGTAACTAGACTCTTTTATATCCAAGAATTTCATGCTAAACAACATAAGGATATTTTGCTGTTGCTACAAATTTTGCAACTTCTATTTTATACTATCTTGAACATCCTGACAAAATCTCCCCAGCAACCACCTCCGTCTGTTACCATTGCAACATCCACTATTATTACACGTGCGGTTTCATGCTTAATTGCTTCAGAGGAGCATTCCCTGGTCGCAACCCAACTCCGCCGCCTGTCCCTTCTGATCACTCGGGGGCCGTCAAGCAAGTGATTTCCAGAAAAGAAAAGAAAAGGAAAAAAGAGGAGAGATAAAGTTGTCAAAACGAGGGAAAATCAGAAGACGGCACCGCTATTGCTGAGTCAAGAGGAAAAAACTAAGAGATCAGGCAAACAGCTCCAGCCATAGGGTTTAAAGTGCGTATGACAAGAGCATACGGCAGGTTAGACTCCTTACACTAAAACATACTTAACACAGTTTAGATTATGGATTATACTGAAAAGTTTATACATATTTAATAATACATACAATACAATAATGCTAACAAGGTCTTGTCTAAATTACACAGTAGTTATGATTAGACTAGTGAAACACTTTTACTGTATAAAATCAATGTTTACACTGCAAGAAAAATGTCGTCCTTGTACATAAACTGTCTGTGTTTTGGATGGAATTTTGCATATTGATGACATAGCTGGAGGTACTTCGCTTTAGAACTCAGCACTACTTCCTGCGTTTTAGTTCTTCTCAACTTTTTCTCCGCAAACTGCCACTCGACTGATCTAAAACTACGATTAATATTTACCACACGTACCATCCCACCAAACCAAATAATAGTTAGAAAAACATGAAAACATGTCATATGCACTTTAAATCTCCCAGAGTGTAAGGGCCCTCCCCCTTCCCCTCTGTCTCCCCCGCTCCATTCCTCCCTATGAGTCATCCAGCAGGCTCGCACATCAGAACAACTACACTGGCTGTCATTGTCCATTTGGGGCTCTGTACAGTTAAAGCAGGACTCAAATGCAGTTTTTGACCAGTACATTTTGGAGTATTTCACTAAATACTACAGTACACTTCATAATAACTACAGCCTTAAGAAAAAATAAATGAAAAAAATCAAGGAATAGTTTATTTAGAATGAATCATGCTTTGTAACTTAGGGTTAGGAGTTAGGATTTGGATATTAACTAAGTCGTTTCTAAGCCTGGATCATTCTTAATAAACAATTTTTTCATTATGAATAGAGTTTTGTTTATGCTTTAAGGCTATTAAAACTGTAGATATTATATAAGTGTTACCACTACGACTACTACTACAATCTACTACACTAAAATCTTAACGCGATTTTTTTTAAAAGTCATTGCTGGCTTAGTGTTAGGCAAATGGGGGTGTGACGCATCCTCATGAGATTTATTCTACCAGATCGGTGACGTTAGTACTTGCATGTATGTGTCGGGGCAATTAATAATATAATAATTAGCATGATATTGTTGTGAATCTTAATTATTTTAGCTGTGTGTGTAACGTAGATGAAAACCACAGATTCCCTGCTCTATTAGTTGTCCCTGTCTCGCCTCCCCGCTGTGTCCCTCCCCAGTTCATTGCTCCCGTCCATGTGACTCGGTGCATATTATCCGGCGGCAACGCATAGTAAGTAGGGGCGGGGTTAGCACATGAGCGTTTGAAGCCGGTGCCGGTCATCAGGTTCTTGCCACGTCGGGAGCAAGATTTGATTCTGAGATATAAAGGGGAATCGGTTCTCATTCCTCGATGGCGAGCTATGGAATAATCCTCGAGCCTTAATCTGAAGACTTTTCTCAGCATTAAAAATGGCACCTGCTCTGGTCCAGCCAGGTGGGCGGCTCACTTTTGGCTCGCACATCCCTTTTTTTTTTTGATACAACAGTCTACCTCAACGAATTCATGAACTATTAGAGCATTTGGACTCTATTAAGCTGATGAACGCAGCTAATCAGCTGAACTGTGGGGGATTGTGGGTTATATGAATTGAACTAGCCGGATTGTAAAATATGATTGTGAACCACTCAATTAACTTTTTGTGTTTTATGAATTTTATGAATGACCATTCACTAGTGCTGTCTGTCTAACTGTCTTAATATTCAATATATAGTACCACTTTAAAGCGACATACAGTCTCTGTCCACTCGCTCTACAAGGCGTCTTTAGTCTTTTGGTCCTTGCCCAACGATCTGTGCTGTTGTCATAGTATATTGCTTACTACTGCTGCTACTACTGCTGCTTCTACTACTGCTACTACGACTCCCACTACTGCTACGGACTACAGCTTTTATACCTGTTACGTACGATAGTCACGACACAAAATTTCTGCACGATCCCATGCCTAAATTTGAATGTGAATTTGTTGAGGAAACTGCATTCTATCAAGAACAAAATCAAGATCTGTCTCCTAAAATGATATATAAAATAAAATAAAATGTGAGGGGGTGGAGCTAGGGAATGAGCTGCTATATTGCCGTTCTATTATCTAAATAATTGCAGCCTTTGCGATTTGATAACTGCTCCAACTCAAACTGAATATTATTTAGTGTACAAAACTAACTAGCTGACTGCCCAAAGCATCTGAGGTTGAGAGAGGACTGCTCCGCTCTGCACGGTGACAAGTTGTAATTAGCTGTCACTGGAAGACATGACACCCGTACAATGGTGGAGGGGGCGGTCGAGCTGTACGCTTCAATTTTTTCAATTATGTCTCATGCATGAATTTTTTTCTTTTTTTTTTTCCTTTTTCTAGAATCTCCCACTTGTTATTTCGAAGAATCTGGTGAAGTGGGGCCAATATGTAAATGTGACCTTCAAAGCCTCAATTATTTGCAGGTGGAGCATAAATAAAAAAAAAAAAAAAAAAACCAACCCAAATGTGTCAGGGTAAGAAATACCAGGGCTGCCCGAACCTCTCCTGCTTTGTTCATGTTCACTGTTGCACATATGCCAACTCTATTAAGGAAGGGCGGCATTATAAAAAATCATTTCATAATATATTTTTTGATTATCGCCGTGACAATATGCAGAGAGTGGTAATGTAATCCATCACAAATGTAAAATATGCCTGTTAGTGTCTTTGTTAGTGTTGTATCAAGTATAAACGCATAAAATTTTATGAAGTCATAATTCAGAGACCAGAGTGGAGTTTTGCATTCACTGTAATGCTAACAATAACTAGCATGCTAACCACACACTTCCGGATTCTCTGACAATAAAACGCTTTATGATTACATGCAGGCAGTACATAGTGGTCTTATTTTGACCTCATAATCATGAAATAAGTGTTTGCCTTTTGTTTATTTCTCCTGACAGAGAAGATGTTGAACCAGTTTTTGTTTCAAGTGGATAGGCCCAGTAATGACAGAGATATGAACCATAAACCAGGTCAACAAATCTGACAGTTAAACAGCAAATTCCAGCACAGAATTCTGACCTGTCCATCATTCTAGAACGTTGCGATGTCATGTGAGCGCAACCTATAGACCATTCTCAGTGGCATCACAAGTTTGGTTACGCCGCCATGTTGGGAGGTAAAAAGACAGCTGGAGCCCCGGCCCCGCTATAGAGTAAACAGCTGTTTCTCATCTCGGAGGATGGCGTTAGGGGACTTCACACTTTCCAAGCCAGTTCAGCACTTATGTGGTCAGTCAGACAGAAATGTGGAAAAATGTGCATTTGACGGTGCTCAAGACCCGTATGATTTTCCAAAATCTTGGTTTACAAACCTCCAGAACTGCCAACTGACGGAGACATTGCACCCGATTTATCTTACCATCATATGTACAACTATCTAGTCAACCGACAATCGCACTTCACAGGGGCAGAATTTAAAGCTTATAAGTCTTCAGAGGTTTATAAATATTTCGTAGCTGGGTGGGTTTCAGACCTTCAACTGTAAAGTTAAGGTATTTCCTCTTTATGTCAAAGGTGGGTAGAAAACGGTACACACAGCTAATGTTAACGTAAGCTAAAAACAAGGGACGTCTCAACATTTTATTTAGGAGTTCACGTTACAGTTACTGTGAGAAAACATAGGTATTTTTGTTTGTTTTTTTTACATAGTGATACTTTCTCCTGCTTGACTACTTACTTAGATAATTTAAAGTTAAATACATTTTATCCCTATCAGGTAAAACAGTTATCATCCCATGCAGCCACACTGCTGCAACATTATTAGCTACTGAGGCAAAATCTACCAGGAGACCAGCTGCACCTCTCTCCCTTGCGTATGGAGAGCAACCTCTGGGCGTGATGTTGAGTTTGCTGAAGCACATGAGATCAACTTCACAAAACCATCAAAAAAGAAAAGGCAGTTAGAGCAAGATGGTGAATTCCATACCCAGCAGCTGAGGCACTTCAAAGATGTCCCTTTGCCCACATGAGAGAAGAATCAACTTTATGACCTGCTTTAATCGACTGGTGTTCACTGTGCTGTTCTGTCTGTGGTCCCCAAGTGTGCCCCAGAGTTTGTGCCAAAATCGATTTCCCTCGATTTGCCACAACCACTGCCCGAAATGCTCCATGAAGATTGGAGCACGTTAAACTACTTTGACCTCTGCAAAATATATGAGGATGTCTTCTCAAAAATGCAGATAACTAAAGAACAGGTAAATATCTGTAAAATATCTGTTTTATTTTTGTTTATCCTTTTTTAATTTGCAATATGACAATCAGAGGTGGGTAGTATTCTGCTACATTTAAAGAAATTGTTCTCTGAGTAGTTTTTGGACTGCATACGTTTACTCCTACTTGAGTAATATTTTGTTCGAAGTAACAACTTGAGTACAAGTTGTGGTCACTCCTCCCACGGTGAGTAAGTCTACAAGTGACAAAAGCTTTATGTTGACAATATGAAATGATTGGAACGTTTGTGTTTCTTGTGCCACTCCATCAGATAATATTTAGATTTTGTGTTTGTGTGCAAGTTTTTGTCCTTATAATTACAGTAACTTGAAATTACAACTCACATTACTCTTACTTGAGTATTGGTGTCCCTAAAAACGTTTTTACTCTTACTTGAGTCATTTTTAGACTTCTGACTTTTACATGAGTTATATTACTAACATTACTCTCATTACTTTTTTCGCTACTCTGCCCACCTCTGTTGATAATGTGCATGTCCTATTTTCATACAGTAAGAATATATTTTACACACGTCAATTAACCTCTTCTGCAGGCAGCAGCAACAATAGAGGCAGAAACGCGTAACCAGGCTAAAAGAAGGATTTGGTTCAGTCAGCGGTCAGGTCGAATCACAGCATCGGAGCTAAATCAGCTTGTAGGACAGACCCAGCCAGTCTTCTGGGGCTTTAATATATATATATATATTTTTTAAATTGCTACCCAGATGCCTACAAAATATCAATAGTAGCAACCAGTTGAAATGTTCATGAGGACATAAAATTGAAAATGATAATTTGATGCTCTGAGTACTGTGCTTGTTACTTTATAAAATAACATTCTAGTCTTTTTTCAGAAATGAATGTCACTATGAGAGTCATGCATCCAGTATGCTGACCTCATTAAGAAAAATCACCTGTGTGGAGAGGTGACTAATGCAGGGCTGTACCTACACCCAGACTATCCATTCCTGGGAGCATCACCAGATAGAAATGTGCAGTGTGACTGCTGTGGTGCTGGGGAAGTGGAAATCAAGTGTCCTTTCTGTCTGAAGGGAAAGACCGTCAGTTTGGCAGCTGAGGATGCCAAGTTCTGCCTTGAAAACAGTGGTGGTCAGGTGCGGCTGAACAGGATTCATGCATATTATTATCAAGTGCAGTTTCAGCTGCTTCTGTCAGGGGCTCATGATTTTGTTGTGGGGGAGAAGCTGAGCTTTTCCAAATAAGTTAAACTTTAGACACAGTGTTCATGGCTGACTGTGCTGCTAGAGCACAGGTCTACTTTACAAAGTGTGTGTTATCAGAGCTTCTTGAGAAGTGGTACAGCCTGCCACAGGAATTAAATGTTTGTTCTTGAGCCTTTTTTGTGAATGCTAAAACACACTACATGTCAATAACTATAAATTAAAAAGAATCAAATTACCAGTTTTTGTAAAATTGCACCACCTGCTGGTGTATTTATTTTTCATAACTATCTCACACATAAAGCCATTTACCATTTGATTTTGCTTAAAAGATCATGTATAATAATAATCGTGTCACAAAAACATTACAGAGATTAAATCAAATGGCACAGCATTAAACTGATTAAGTGGACTGAGTAGGGCTGCAAGATATATAGCAAATTGCAATTTGAATAGTTGCAATTAACAAATTGCAAGGACAATTATTCAGCTAACATATTTTCCTTTGCTAACAACAAATTATCATGTCTTTTTTGCTTTCAAACCTGCTAAACCTGTAGTTTAGAACTCTACATGCCTGGTATTCTTGTATCAGTTTAGCAGTTCAGATTTCAGTCTTCTCTCAAATGTTTATGCTCCTCTAAAATAAAAAAAAATGAATTGAATCAATATATTTATTTTTAAATAGTTTTTCAGAATTACAGCGTACAGTATTGAGAAAAAAAATTATAAAAACATAACAGTTAATCAAATGGCACAACAGATTTGTGAGTGCACATGCAACACAAACAGTCTTGTCCAGGCTGGTTAATTGAAACTGGTCATGCTGCAGAAACGTTATTGGGATAGTTAACTGTAGGATTTTGTACTTCAGTCTTGTGAGACCAATAACCCTCTCCACATGAATCCTCTGCAAAGCCAGAGCACGGGTCGTCTCTACATCGAGAGGATCCAACTGCTTCTTCCCCTTTATAAATGCTGCTATTTTCAGTGTGATGTAGTTCAGCCCAACAGAATCCCCAACATTAAACCCTCTGCCCGCCAAAATGACCTCTCCAGGAATCAAGGAAACCACATCAATTTCTAATATGTTTATCACTAACACCTACCCCACCCTCTGAATATGTAGAAATAGAAGCCTGGGGAGTTATGCCAATCAGATATTTAAGTGTTTGGAGATTCTCTGAATGTACGGGCAGCTGTAGCTCTGGAGACAGCAATAACAAATGAGCCAAAAACTCCAATTTTAGTTTCAAACAGGTGAGGAGAATTTGGTGAAATTGGGTCAGAATTGTTTGATCACGTTAATATTGCCAAAACCTCCAGAGAAAAGTCCAGTGAAATCTTTTACTTTAGAGTCATTGTTTTTGAACAAATCAGTGTCAAATGAACGGGCTTTTACTTGTTCAAAGAAGGATCATGACCCGTTCACGCAGCATCTGGCACTCGGAGAAGAGGGACTCCTGGCTACAATCAGAGCTATGTCCCACAGCTTCATTAGTTTCATCTTCTTCATTTCTTTCTTTCACTTCTTCTCTCAGAAAGCCATCACGATCCTCTTCTCTCAGGTCTACAACATAATCATCTTCATCATCCTTTCCTGTATTTATTACAAAACAAACACTTGCTGTTGTCTCTCAAACTTTTCCAGATCTTCCTTTTGCTTTCTTTTCTCTGAAATGGAAACAAACACGAAGATAGATAAGACATAGGCTGGTGACTACGAAATATGCCTCAATTAGATGTCTTGTCTATGTAACAGTTAACGTTAGGTTAACAACAGACTAAAGTGCCTGAGACACAATAACGTTAATTAGCATTTAACCACTGCGGTTTACTGAATTTTCATAATGCGTTTGTCTTTACTTTTTCATTTCAATATATTCAAAATTAGAACAGATCACCAAAACTATACTTACAAAACAACATTAGCCAGAAACTTACCCCCGACAAAGTGCTGGACACAGCCGAGAGCTCTCCGAGGGCTTCCAGCTCTCCCGTTTGATCGCAGATACCCATTTAGCCCGTCGTTCAGGATCAGCAGGCAGTCTATAAAATGAAATCCCATCCTTGGGATGTCGATTGGTACACCCAAAGGCACAAAAGGAATGTACCATGATGTTTTCGTGGTGAAAAGCGAGCAAAACGGCCTCACCGAGTAGTGCAATCTGCTTTTTCCACCTGTGAACGTCACCGGCGTGAAAGTCATGTGATCAGTGACGAAAGCTGAGAATGGTCTGTATGAAGAATGGCTTTTATCAACATGACACTAACAGATCATTAAACAGGTAAGGCTGTCAAAAGTATCGAAAATCAGGTACTAATCGATTTTAAAACTAGATCTTCATTTGAACAGGTATCGATACTAAAAAAGTCACATTCTGTATCGTGACACTAGCTATAAATGACAAATATAAAAGTATGAAATCATTCTGCAATCCCGTCCCAAATTATAACCCAAATGTACCGATTTCCTTAACTTTCTGCTGCTTGTCCTCCTCTCTCCTACATTCTCTCATCATAACAGTATACGTCCTTTACCCAAATGACTTCCCCTTTATATGTATGCGCGGCTTGTCCCCTCCTTCGCTCCGTACATCTATAATGCTGTCTGCGAGTGTCCTTTGCGCCGCACTCCTCCTTCCCTCGCTCCCTCCCTCCTTTCCTTCTATACACATATCTAATGCTGTATATGTCCTTTTAGCCGTAATGCCTGCTATTTTTGTGTCCACGCTCCTCGCTGGTTGGAAGGGGGCTAGGGGCGTACTGTCACAACTCATTTATCACATTAAATATCAGCCCTCCAGCATTCTCTCTCTCTCTTTCTCTCCCTCCTCTTCTTGCATCCTCGTTCCCTTCTTTTTTTTCCTCACCTCCTCTTTTCACTTGTTTGCTTCACACTTGTCACCCTCGAGCCCTCGAGCACTTGGTGATGTTTCACTTTTTTTTAAGCAAGCGCCATATGCCGGTCCCTAACTCGCTTTTGCACTCTTCTCACACGCGCGTGACCCCTGCTAGGCTAGCCCCTCTCTCCTCCTCTCTTAGCATTAGCTGGCATGCTTTTGGAAATACACAGACAAGCACTCTCGCCCTATCATGTCAAATTTGGTGTGATTTGCAGACGCACCAATATGGCTGATATTACAAAAAAAGAAAAGCAGTGATGCGTAAGGGTTCCTGCGGCAATCGCAACAATGAAACCTGACAGCGCATTAATATTCAGGAGATAAAGGAGCTAGGAGGAAGGATACATGATGAAAAGGGAGCCAGAAGGAGCTATGCGGTTCCATGGATGATCTGAATGGGAGAAAATAGAAGGCCCTAATATGATCCCTGAGGAACACCCACATTTACCGGATTATTAAAAAATAACGCAACCAAATTCAAAGTAGGAATAGTCATGTCGAATCAGGAATAGTAGCTCGCCTTCAGAATCCCAAGTTAGCATAGGAACATGTAGCCTATTCTGGGAGTTATATTTTGGCTAATTAAATGCAGGCCTAATGTAATCCACGCTTCTTTCTGCCTCAGAGAATTACCTGTGTGGAAATTTACCAAAATAATGATGCTATATTCATAAACGTGATCTTTTCAAGGGTGAGAACATGGTGTGCACGGAGCAACAGGGAGCAACAGGGATGAAGAGGTAATTAAATGAAAGTCTCAAGAAAATTCAATCAAAATAGAAAGAAAGTCTATTGTGAATTGTGGTATTTGTGTTGGTGTAAGCTTTACTAATTATTTAGAGTTGTGCAGTTTTCACCAAGGTTAAGCTGCTTATTATTTTAGGCAAAGTGGACAGTGCAATTGTCAGTACAAAAATCTTGTGCCTAATAGTGGGAAGGTCTCAGGTTCTATTCCCAGCTCAAACAGAGCTTTCTGTATTGAGTTTATTCTTCTTGTGTCTGCATAGGACCTTCTGTGTGTTCTCTTTTACCCTACCATTAAAAACATCACAGTTGGCTGGGGTCACTCAGCGGCAGTAACCTTAAAATGCCTGAATGTTACAATTTTTTACATTACAACTAGGCTAATGTAAAGGCTAATGTAATGAACAATGATTAAATGACATTATGCAAAATTGACTCTTGTGAGTTTTGAGCTGTGTTATAATGTGTTACCTCATCAAAAAACAAACCTGGAGTTGTGTTTTGTTTCATTCATGCATTTTTGAGTAACCCTTTATTATGTCTGTCTGCATCTCCAAAGGTCAACCTGTTCCAACTTGTGATGTCATGAAGTGGTAGTTTTTAAGTAAAGTTTGGCTGAAATTATCCAAATGATTTTAGTGAATGTGTATGGAGTTTAAAAACACAGGGTAGAGAACATCACAAGGTAGAGAACTCCAGGTATGTTTCTGATTAGGAAACAAGATTATAACATAGATAAGAAAATAGCGCAATATGGGCCCTTTAAATGCAGCATAATTGTACCTCTCACAGGGACAGGTCAATGTGAAAAGAAAGTGTATATCTTATCTACAGTTTTTAGTAATCAGGAGTGGAATTTGCAAAGTATCAGCCCAACTTGCAATAACTTGGCTGCCGTATGTGCTTTAATAGAGACTGAGTAACACCTTTGCTGGAATCACAAATTTTATCCAAACATTTAATGACCTTTTTTCTCTATTTATCTATCTGACTCTGTCTTTGACTTATTGATTAGCCTAAAAACACACACACAGTAAAATTTATAAACATGATTCGTTGCAAAAAGGAAATGGGTCAAAAACAAAATTCAAAGATACAAATAGAAACAAACTATTTCGTTTGTAATATGATTGTCAAAAGTACTGATTAAATTTGATTAAAGTAAATATTAATCAATACAAGTATTGCAACTCATTAGATCAAGTATCAATACTGGAAAACATATATTAATATGACATAATTTGACCTTTCCCGCTCAGAATTTGCATAAGATCATGTGGTAACATAAAGAGAGTACTATTATTTTGTGTTGAAAATAAAATGAAAAAACTAAAAAAAGCATTTTTCAAATTTATTCTAGTATCAAAATCAATATTGTGTATTGAGCCTACTCCATAGTATCTAACTCGAGTTTATAATTTTAGTATGTTTAACACTAATTTATAAACATCACTTTCAATATTTTTAGTATATTGTTTTCTGCACAGATTGTTACAGAAATGTCTTATTACAGTGCAGGATCAGTGATACGCAGCAGAATATGAATGAACTTCCAAGCAATTTCCCATTTTATAATTGCGAGTGTATGCAAATTGCTCGGAGCTAAATGTTGCGCGCTCCTGGAACAAAGATATGGAGATAATCTAAGCGAAATATGTAAAAGCCACACAGGCAGTGCATAATTAGATTCAACACCAGATTTCACTAAAATGCTAACAAAGGCACAGGCACACACCATGGGTTAAAATAGCCTGTTTTCACTGTATAATGTCGGCAATGGCTTCTGAGGAAAAAGTTTAATGTTTTGAAGTAAATGTACTGTGGCATACTTTTCCATCCTAGTGGAGCAATAGTGAGGGGAGGAGTGACACCAAAATATAAATACTTTGATATAAAAAAGTGTTGATTGTCATGCAAAAATATTGATAGTTAAAATTTCACGAAAAAAAAAAAACAACAACATTTTTTTCCCTCCCAAATTTGAAAAAAAAAAAATTGAATGTTGTTACCTTATCGAAAACATACTTGGAGTTGTATTTTGTTTTTTTTTGTGTTTTCTGTTTGAAGAAAGAACATAGACTAAATATGCAGGATTTGTGGGTTAAACACAAATGTTGGAATGAAACAAATACAAGTCTGGGTATGTTTTTGATGAGGAAACAACATTTTAGCATAGATCAGAAAACGATATGGGGCCATTAAAACAACTACAAAATGCCTCAGTATTGGTATTGAATCAATATCGTGATTCTTGCCATAGTGTGATTTGGTGTCGGATCTAAAACAAAAAAAAATCACTGGAACTGCCCATCCCTATGAAACAAAAGCATTGTATTATATTTTAGGTTAGGAGGACATCACCTCACATGTGCTAGCTGGAGGTATTCCCAACCGACACCGCTCCAGTAAACCGCAAAAACATAACCCAAAGCGAGAGAGGATATAGCACCATGCACCAAAATACTGACTCATCCCAACATGTGCTTGCTTCCATATTACCCGGCTAACACTTGGAGGGGAGGTGTGAGGGAGCTGTGAGGAGAGAGAGGAGAGGACGGTGCTTACTAAAATGATGACAGAGTCCAAAGGAATTGGAGTAACAAAACAAAGGCTTCCATCCAAGCTGATTCATAAAACACTGAAGGATGATTAATATAACTAGAAGTAAATGTAAGGTTCCAGGTTGGATTGCTGGAACCGTATGGGGCCTTGGTCAAGCCCCTTTATACTTGTCTGACCAGCCTATACCTCCTAAATTCGGTCTATCTACAGCTGCTCATTTGTATCACGTCTTTCAAATGCAGAATACATCTCTAAAAAATTCTCATATCATTCAGAATAAAATAACTTCTTTTACCTTAGATAAGTCAGAGTTTGGTGCTTCGATTGTTGATTCTACAGAAATCTGCGCTGGTTCTCAGTCCTCTGTGTTGTAATTTTTCCTATTTACTGGTAAGCCACTATGTTTGTTTTTACCCAAACAGACGATGCATTTCGCTGATTGGTTAATCCGCCTGTCAGTCCCTCCTATCTAAAATCAGGGAGACAGGTCCAGACCCACACGTCTTTGTGAAGTTTTGTCAAAGTGTGTGGTTTTGGCTGGACAGGTAAACGTTCTACTGTACTGGACTAACGTGCAATGACATGACCCATATACTGCCCGTGTAGACAGTACACAGCTGACTTCAGATACATATAGGCTGTTATTGACTCCTGCAATCCTGGGGCAGACTTGCGAGCTGCCACTTTGTTCAGCACCTATGGCAACACCAAAAACAGGCAAAGTGACACGTGGGTAAAATGTCGTGCTCAAGGACACAATGACAGCACAAATCAGAGGAATAACGCACACCTCATGAGCCGATATTTCAATTAATGAGATATCTCAATTTATGAGATATTGGAGACAAACATACAAACTGATGAAAACTACTCCAAAGCAAATAAAAGAACAAATAACAACTCTTACTCTTAGCAAATTAGCAA
This sequence comes from Periophthalmodon schlosseri, assembly GCA_000787095.1. Classification (NCBI taxonomy): domain Eukaryota; kingdom Metazoa; phylum Chordata; class Actinopteri; order Gobiiformes; family Gobiidae; genus Periophthalmodon; species Periophthalmodon schlosseri. The sequence goes on along the minus strand of KN483141.1, from coordinate 22,654 downwards.
CAAAATATACGTCACATTTTTATCCATTAGCAACTTGCAAAGCACACATTGCGCAAGTTTAAGTGGTGACCATCAGTACATCATCAGGTCTAGGTCTTTTAGGACATTACTGTTCACTACATTACTGTTCACTACATTACTGTTCACAGCATTACTGTTCACTACATTACTGTTCACGCTTCAGCAGTGACTGAGCTTGCTGTTTACTGTTCACTACATTACTGTTCACTACTAGGTCTTTTAGGACATTACTGTTCACAACATTACTGTTCACTACATTACTGTTCACTACATTACTGCTCTAAGGACAGGACGGGCAGCTTCAGCAGTGACTGAGCTTGAATGCTCTCATTATGTGGGTTATGCTGCAGTGACAAATTTAGAGAGTGTCCTGATTTCCTTCATCCCCAAGACACCAGGAGGAGACAGCTAGCACCCTGCCCCTGCCAGCACCCTACCCCTGCCTGTACCCTGCCCACACCCTGCTCGTGCCAGCACCCTGCCCCTGCTACACGCTGCCAGTGCTCTGCCCCCGCTAGCGCCCTGCCAGCACCTTGCCCCTGTCAGCGCCCTAGCCGGTTTTCCCCTCCGCCGCCCCCTGCCCCCTGTTCGCCCCCTTAGCCGGTAGCCTGCCCCAGTCAGCACCCTGCCCCAACCAGCACCTTGCCCCTGTCAGGACCCTGCGCCTGCCAGCACCCTACCAGTAGCCTGCCCCTGCCAGAACTCTGCCGGCGCCCTGCCCACACCCTGTCCTTGCCAGAACCTTGCTCCAGCCAGCACTCTGCCCGCACCCTGCCCGTGCCACCAGCCAGCCCCTGCCCGCACCCTGCCCCTGCTAGCGTACTACCAGCACCCGCGAGCAGGCGGAACAACCGGACCCAAACACAAACAGCTGCCCTGGCCTGCACCACACGGGCTAACCATTTCCTGTGAACATGACCACTCAGAGGCCACACGTGTAATCCACAAGTCCAAGTGGTTTTCTCCTCTGCAGCGTTTATGACCAGGGATCTGACGGGCCACTATCACAGCTGCAGACAGGAGCCTCAGTTGGGGTTTGCATTCTGGATTAAGCTGTAATTTAGTTTATTAAAGGCGCTGTAACGTTGTTTTTTTTGTGTGTTTTTTTTGTGTTTTTTTTTTTTATTGTCTTAAAAAACACACACACATACAACTTGTTCATTTTAAACGGTTTACAGTGGGCCAGAATTATTCCTCACTTACTTTATAACCAGGATATCGGCTTAACTGCTCATGGAACCAATACACGATCGGTGCCGATATTCAATACCAGTATCAGTATCAGTGTATCCCTAATTAGATGCAGACAGCTCGCAACCAACATATTTTGAGCTCAAAAGTTGCTTATACTATATATCTGTACTGGGGCAAGACAAATTTTGTTAAAAAAAATGTAAAAAGTGGGTACCAGGCTTACTTACTTACATGTCAGAGCACTTTCGTTTTCCATGCTAAATGCTATTCATTGACTGTCCTCATTTGAAGATAACATCTGTAGACAATGTTTTTGCATCTAATTCATGTTCTTGGGTGGTGACAAGAAGGCAAAAATTCCAAATGGGCAACATTAGAAATATGAGGAAATCTAACCCACAACCTCATTTGATATTTGAGTCACCAAGAAGACATCTTTAAAAAATTCAAGAAACAAGAAACTATAGTGACCATTAGGGTTGTAGTCCTTTAGTCATTTCGTTGATGACGCTATCGGTGTTGTCCTAGTCATGCTACAGTGGAGTGAGTTAGCTGGAGTTTTGGGGAGTGACTGCATTTTTCACTTAAAGATGAAGTACTTGTCTGTATAAGTAGCGGTAACTTCGAAAACGGAATACCTCTACCTATGTCATCGACACCGAAAACTCCATCCAAAATGCAAGGAGAAATGGGATCAGTTCTGTATGGATTAAAGTTACAGATTAATAACAAAAAAAATCATTCAGTCTTGACCTTCCCAGAAAACGCAATCAAGTTATTTTAGTTGCCTTGACGATGAAAACACAACAAAGCATTTCCAGTGAAAACATGACATTCTTGGCAGAGGGAAGTGAGGAAAAACTCTTGAGTTTGAGTTAATAAAACAGAATGAACTTACAAACTGGGTGTAAATGTCTCAATGTACTACATCATGACCCTAGCCTTAGAGAATAGTTCTCAGGACTTTTTCCCATGAGTCTATCCTTTGAAAATACAAAATTTTGTGTATTATTTAATGTTTTGTCCTTAAAATTACACTATCTTTAAATTATAAATGAGGTGTTACATCCAGACACTGTTGTTACTTGAGTAGTAGTTTGTGAGTAATCTGTGAGAGCACTACTTTGCACTTCTACTTGAGTAATATTATTCTGAAGTAATGTTACTCTTACTTGATAACAATTTTAGTGAGGAAGTGTGCGTTATCATGCAGTTGTTTGTCAGCTTTACTGTCGCAGTAAAACTCCGCTCTGGCCTCTGAAAGTTGTGAAAAGCGCTTGTAAACTCAGCGTGGTGAATAATTGGGATGTTCAGAATGCTTAAGGCAGAGGTACCCAAACTTTTTTCATGGAGAGCCACATCTCAAAACATATTCGAAGCAGAGGGCCACAGACCGGTGATCAATGCAGTGCAGTGCTTTTCACACAGCTTTGACAGAGCTGCTGTATATTAACCTTTAGGCTTGAAACAGATTCACTTCAGGTTTGTATCTCAATGCTGTGTGATGTTTGAGGTTCTAATGGGAGAAATAGTTTAATTTAATTATTGGT
>KN483141.1:0-19746 GCA_000787095.1 Periophthalmodon schlosseri | reverse complement strand
TAATTTGGACACCCCTGGCTTAAGGTATGTGAGGAATAACTTTGGACCACTGCAAAATGAACTAGTTCTATTTTTCACATTTTTAAGACAGTAAAAATCTTGTACAGTGCCTTTAATGATGGTTACTCATGTCAAAATACAATCTTTATAATAATTCTGAACCTTTCAGAAGAAATATTAAGTCATTTCATTTTTGTTTGTAGTTCATTAACATCAGAGGGTCGAAAAATTAGCCTCTATGACTCATTCATTATAAGTAACAACTGATTTGTTTCATAATGCTATTTATTTATTACATCGTCTTAATCTTTTTTAATTATACTATTCATTTAAAAAAGGTTTAATGAAATTATCTTGCTTTTGGGTTACTGTGTCAGTACTTTCAATTAGAGCTACAAGATTAATCTCAAAATTGTATTTTTGTTTTATTTTATTTTATTATACTTGCACAATGTTGTGTTTAAATCTATTTTCTAATATTAATTTATCGTGATTTTTGAGTGTCTATTTCAATTCTCTTGCTGTTCTTAAACTGTGTGTTGCAACACTGCAGTGGCTGCAGTTTTTGAAGTACTATTATTTCTTCTACAAACAACAAAATATCCCGCCTTATTCTGCAAAAGCGAACCCCGTAGTTTAGATCAGAAATGCATGCGCTTTATTAGTTTGTCAGTTCATATTTCAGTTGTTTTTTCAGTTCTTCTGGATGCGTTTAAAATGTAAACTTTGAACAAATCCTGTTATTAAAACATAATATATCAGCCATGTTTTTCTAATTCTGACTTGGTTTGGTGAGATAATACCTGCAGTAAATATTTGTCATGGTTAGGGTTAGGGTTACATCTGAGGCAATTTGTGGGAAAAAAAAAGTTGAAAAGAAAAGTACAATAAAACGAAGTAGCATTGAGTTTTAAAAGAAAAACCCTCTACCTATGTCACCAACACGGGAAATTCCATCCAAAATGCAGGGACAATTTATGTGCAAGGAAAACATTTTTCTGACAGTTTTAACCTTTATCTAACAAAATAATGGAGTTGTCATTTATTTTTACTATCCTAACTTTAGACAAGTTTTTTGGTCCTTATTTACATTTGGTTGCTAGGTAACAGTTATAGAAGTACCGCTACGTATGTCACATCTGCTGCCCGTGCCCAAGCAGGAAGTAAAATTATAAATTCACCAACATGAAAAAACTAGAAAAACTAGGCAAGATTTTTAGTAAAATCTTAAATATAAATATGTTAACTATGTTTTGGTGAAATGAGTAGTCTAACCTGTGCTATGCACCGTTATTGTTTAGGCCACCAAACTCTATAAAGACTGAAATGTGGTTGGAAGTCACTGAAAGCGTATTTTGCATGCAACAACGTTCGGTCCTGCTGCTATTTTTAGTCTTGGTGGCCCGCATTTCTTAATGTGCCACGCAGCCGGCTGTTCGGAGGTGAATGTCAAAGCATGCATTAGACTGGCCTCCTCGTCAGCGCGGTACAGGACAGAGAGAGGACAGAGGACAGAGGAGAGCGGGCAGTAAAAAGGACACACGCGGTTGGGGCTGAATCACAGATACGTGTCTAGTCTGGTCTAAGGTTTTACAATGATTTTTTTCTGTAAATTAGTTTCACTGTTTCTTACAGTAAAAATTTCCTTAAAAGAACTGTATATAAGATGTAGATCTGAAATGTCATAAACTTGACCCGATCTGATCTGTGCCCCCAGATACGAGGTAGACATGGTCAAAGCAAATGCAGCTTTCAATGATGACAATACTAATGCTGATTTATTCTTAATGACAAAAACATTGGACATGTTATAATTTGGTGTTTTTGTTCTCACAAAGATTATCCAATCAGAAAGCAGGATGAGCCTCACATGAGTCTCTCATTTGAGTTGCCAGTTTCAGTGCTGAAATCCAGTTGGTTTAAACCTAAAATGCCTCTCTCTGATCTGAACGGTCACTACCTAAACTCCAGCACCTGCAGCCAATCATGAATCAGCGCTAGTGCAGCCTCTGCAGCTCAGTGAGTGAATTCTGGAGGTTCTGAACTTCACATGAGACGTGACCTGTCCATTTACTGACAATGAGAAAAACTTGTATCTTTCCTCAGGTTATGGCACTAGTACTTGTAGTAGCTTTTTTAAAACTGTAAGTTATGTTAGTTTCTTTTAAATATTCCTGATGTAAAACTATATTGTCCATGGTGCTTCAACTATCTACAGCAACAGGCATATCATTTTCCAACTCATAGAGATTTTTAATTTGATTTAATTTTGTCTAAGCAAAAACAAATAAGAACTGCTTTCTGAACATAAACAAGACAGACTTTAATGACTATTCAAAACTGAAGTTTGTAACATTTCTTCCTGCAAAGATCAAACTCTGGTCCCAACCACTTTTACTGACAGAGGATTGTCTGTCGACCTCTCCATTAAAAAGCTGATCAGTCACAACTTGAAATGACTGAATCTTGATCTCTATTAAGAATTTGATTAATTACACAGCTGTAGAGCAGACTTGCCTCTCTACAGAATCGACCTGTAATTTGGCTCAGTGACATCACCTGCTTATCTCCATGGAGGTATAGATACAGTATAATGCTGCACTGTGGAACATTCCAAGCAAAGCAATAAGTGCAGGTATTGGTTTAACAAATACACGTCTCGCATAGTGTTGTCTCGATACTAAAATTTCAAACTCGATTTCAATACTCAGGAATAGACTCGATACTCAATACCGATAACGATACCATGATGATAATTTAAAAAAAAATCTTTATTTAGACAATAGAATGTGATTTTCAACATTAAATCGTATTACTTTTTTCTATTCCCATGTGGCCTTATATCTGTGTAATCTCTCAGTCGTCCAGTAGGTTCCATAGTGGTCCATGGCCGTGTACTAGTCTATGTGTCTTCTACTTGTTCTGATACAGCTCAAGATTATTCTAAAGCTGTTCAGGAAAGGTTCGCTTCTGTCCTGTGAATGTGACTTTCTTAGTATTGATACCTGTTCAAATGAGTATCTAGTTATAATACAAGTTTTAGTATCTATTAGTATCTCACTTTTGACAACCTTAGTCTTGCGTATACGAAATCGTGAGGGACTATTATGTGATTGTAGCCCTAAGCTCTATCTCCAGCCAATGAGGTGACAGCGCGAGTGCCGCATGGCTCCCAACTTTGAAACAATGACATCACCTACCTCACTCCGGCTCCCCCGTGTCTTTTTGCTCGGCTATCGCGTTGCTAACACTAGACATGGAATCAGACATATAACACAATCAGGCAGAATGGATCGGCTAACGGTTAGGGCTCTGAGAGGGGAGCGTCTAGAGCGATGAAGAGACTGCGATCGGAGGAGAGGTGGAGAGAGATGAGGTCACCCGTTTTTCTCAGACTGTAGTTGGAGGGAGGGTCTACTACGCTCTCATCACACGTACAGGCAAGGCCTCATACAGAAAACTTTTTTTTTTTGGACCAGTACTTTGCACGTCAGCTGTTGCTATGGTGACGCAAGGCGGTCGGCGATCCAGGCGGAGCGCAGGATTGGCTGGATGTGAGAGGAGAGGAGAAGAGAGGAGAGAGGGAGACAGACAGACGGAGGGGACTAGGTTGGTGGGGTACATCGGGGGGTCCAGACACAAAGATAACTAGACGCGTAACAATCCGTACCAATGCAATTTGATTTAACGGAATTGTTAAGTCAAGCGGTGCCGGGAATGTTTTCTGTAATGCATGGTGTTAACTCTCCTCTCTTCATCCTCTCTTCCTTTCTCTCCTCTTCTCTCTCCCCCTCTTTCTTTCGCCTCTCCCGCTCTACCGTTCCTACCCTGGCGAGAGACTGCTATAATGTGAGATTTGACATTCAGCGCCGAATATGGCTATCAATGAACAAATTAGTCGTTGGAATTTCAATTAATGTAGACAATATTACATGTCTTCTCCGCATGTGAACTCTGCGGTGAATACTGGAGATTGGTTATTGTATTATATGTATCCCAGTAATTCAAAATGACAGCATATTGCTATAATAATTATCATGTCGAAGAAATATAAAACTTATTCTACAGAAAATGGTTGCAGCCAATTATCAGAGCAATTAACTCTCGCTACATAAGCATAGTTAAAGTGAATATGACAGGTTTTCATGTTTTCTAATTATTACTTGGTTGGGTAGAATAGTACTTGTGGTAAATATTTATTATAGTTTGAGTTGTAGGTTTGTGGAAAACAGGTTGAGAACAAAAGTACAAAAATACAGGAAGTAGCACAGAGTTCTGAACAACTCTACCTATTCCATCCAAAATGCAGGGACAATTTACGAGCAAGGACGGCATTTTTCTGGCAGCGTAAAGCTTCAGTTAACAAAATAAAGGTGTTGTCATTTATTTTTATTAGTCTAATCGTAACAATTGTGCAATTTAGATAAGTTTTGGCCATTGTTAACATTATGGCTGCTACGTAACAGTTATGGAATTACCTATACACATGTCACATCTGCTGCCCCTTTCTATCTTAAATGTAAATTACGTATTGGTGAAATAAAAGCGTTGTCTAATCTGTGATATGCACTTTAAAGGTGAAGCAATTAACTTTTCAAGTTGAGAATGTTCCACCTGTTGGTATCAGTGGAGGTATCATTGCGTTGCCTGGAATGTTCCACAGTATGACATTAAAATATGTGAATAGGAGACACTGCTCACAAGCAGAAATTAATGGTTCTTGGGGTATTTTTGGAGAATAGAAATCGCTGTTTTGAACAAATGCAAGATAGATAACTTTAAGGCCGCCAGACTAAATTACAGGTCAGATCTGTAGAGAGGCAAGCAAAATTCAAACTCGATTTTCATACTAAGGAATAGACTCGATACTCAACACCAATTCTGATACCACAATGATAATAAAAAATACTCTTACTTTAGACAATAGAATGTAATTTTCAATATTAAATTAGTAGTAGTAGTACTTTCTTTTATATTCCCATGTGGCCTTATATCTGTGTAATCCCTCAGTCGTCCAGTAGGTTCCATAGTGGTCCATGGGCGTGTACTAGTCTATGTGTCTTATACTTGTTCTGATACAGCTCAAGATCATTCAAAAGCTATTCAAGAAAAGGTTCATTTCTGTCTCAAATGCGTATCTAGATTCAATGCTAGTTATTTGTATCGATTAGTATGAGATTTTCGATACTTTTGACAACCTTACAATACTGTATCACTAAAGTATCCCAGATTAACATATATATATTTCAATATTTTGTCCATGCCAAATAGAGTCGTGAGTCAATCAGTCAGTAAGCAGGAGCCTATTCAATTTATGTCCAGTTATATGCAACATTTTGAGGACTTTTGGATATTGTTCATCGCTGTGGCAGCAGTCCTAATTTTTCATCACTGTGAAACCCATGGATAATGTATGTGCGAACAACCACTCAACACAGCTTTCTTTCCATTGAAGTGGCCTAAAAGCTATGAATGTAACCTGCATTATAGAGACTGTATGTGGTATGTATATAGGTAGAGGTGATAATGTATAATTTATGTGGTATGGTTCATATTTAATTAAAAGGGGCTAAACTGGCAGGTTGTGAATCGCTGCTATGCTATGCTTGAAGGTACTACTATAATATAAGCTGTGGTTATCTATTCAGAATGATTAAAAAAAAAAAAAAGTACCGTATTTTCTGGACTATAAGTCGCACTTTTTTTCATAGTTTGGCCGGGGGTGCGACTTATACTCAGATGCGATTTATATGTGAAATGTTTTTTTTCTTCATTATTATGCATTTTTTGGCTGGTGCGACTTATACTCCAGCGCGACTTATACTCTGGAAAATACGGTACCTGATTTTTTTTTTTTCCCATGTATTGCGCAAACTTTGTCCTGCCTCAGTACAGATATAGGCCTATTGTATAAGTCACTCTTGAGATCAAAGTAAGTCAGCTGTGTACAAAATCAGGAAGCTGTTAGCATGCTAGTTATTGTTAGCATAACTGTCAAGGCAAAACTCGGCTCTCCTCTCTGAGAGTTGTGAAAATCGCTTAAAATCTCATTGCACTTAATAATTAGGATGCTTAAAATTCATACGGTAAGTGAGGAATAACTTTGGACCACTGCAAACAGTTTTTCATGTTTTTAAGACTGTCAGGACTGCTGTAGCAAAAGTCCTATCTTTTGTCCTCAAAATGGAGCTCATAAGAGAAAAAAGTAATGTAACTGAAAGCCACGAATAGACACTTTCAGAACCAAGATTTGCAAGTTGATGAAAAAAACTGCTCATCATGTTAAGGTTAAAAAAATATTATTTGGATACACACCTTCTAATAGGTACACGGACCTATTGCAATTGTAAAGTGAAGGTTATTTTCTTAACCAATTATTTCTCTTAACAATACAAACTGGTGTTGCCAAAATATTAAAATTTCAAAATTCATTTCAGTATAAAAGAATAGAGTTGTCACGTTTCAAGTTTCAAACTCGATTTTGATACTAAGGAATAGACTCAATACACAACACTGATTCCAATACCACAATAATAATAAAAAACAACAACAACACTTTCTTTCGATAGAATGTCATTTTCAACATTAAAAATAGTACTTTCTATTTTATTATCATCTATTCAGAAAAGGTTTATTTCTTTCCTGTGAATAGGACTTTTGCAGTATTGGTACCTCCTGAGCATCTAGTTTCAATACTAGTTTTAGTCTCTATTAGCATCTCATTTTTGATACTAGTTTTGATAACCCTACAAAGGAAAATGCTCATTTGTCAATACCTATTCCCATTACAGCAAAGATAATAAAAAATACACTTGATTTTAGCCTGTGAAAAAAATACCTTGCAATAAAAAAAAAAAAAATCATCATTCATAATTATTGATTTTAGTATTAAAAATCAGTTATAGACAAATGTCAACCAATGGCATCAAATATGACAACAGGTACAGAGAGAGCTGCAAACCCACCTGCAATGGATTATAATGTCTCAAACCATGCTCGATGTACAGGTCTACTCCATGACTAGATCAATACCAAATTATCTTCAACGTCATCAATCATTTCTTACTAGAATCAATACAGATATTTCTTTATGAGATATGAGCTGTCAAATAAAACCAAACCAACACCAACCAGTGCTGGCATAAACATAGGAAGCATATTACATTATAAAAGGGTATCAAAAGGTACATTGCATTTAGGCTACAATTCTATGAAGCATTATGTTGCAAAGCCCATTCCAACTAACAACATTTTAAAGCACCGAAAATGATACAAGAAAAGTATCGAAAATCAGGCACAGTATCGATACTAAAAGTCACATTCACAGGACAGAAGTGAACCTTTCCTGAAGAGCTTTAGAATGATCTTGAGCTGTATCAGAGCAAATATAAGACACACAGACTAGTACACGCCCATGGACACTATGGAACTAGAATGATCTTGAGCTGTATCAGAGCAAATATAAGACACACAGACTAGTACACGCCCATGGACCACTATGGAACCTACCTGGACGACTGAGGGATTACACAGATATAAGGCCACATGGTAATATAAAAGAAAGTACTACCATTTAATATTGAAAATCACTATTGTCTGAAGTAAGAGTGTTTTTTATTATCATCACGGTATCGGGATTGGTATTGAGTATCGAGCCTATTCCTTAGTATAGAATAGATTTCAGATAGAATTCAAAATCTTAGTGTTCTGACAACACTAATACAAGAGTGGTCAATTGTGAATTTATAGTATTGGAATGTACGTGATTTAACAGGGTCCTGATGTCTGTGTAATCCCTCAGTCGTCCAGGTATGATCCATAGTATAAGAAAAATGAAAGTCTGTCAACTGGACAAAAAGTTGTAGGAGTGAAGACGTTTCGCTGCTCATCCAAGCCGCTTCTTCAGTTCTGGTCAGATACTGGTGGACACTGCCTTAAATCTAAAGGGAGGAGGTAGCTACACTGAAACTAACACACCTATTGTTTACAGTTTCTGTTTGTAGGTCTTTTACTACAGGGTCCTGATGTAAAATGACAAAATGCCTTTAAAAGATAAAGCTGCTATACCTGATTTTTATGGTCTTAAAAATGTGAAAAACAGAACTAGCTGATTTTAAACTCTTTGCCATGTACGTAGTGTTCCATTCCTAGCAACCCAAATTATTCACCGCACAAGTTTATAAGAGCTTTACACAACTTTCATAGGCTTGAGTTTAGCCGTCATGCTAATGCTAACAAAAACTAGCAGGCTAACAGTACACGAGCATTTGCGTACGATAACTGCGTTTTATAATTAGATTTATATTTGACCCTAAGAGTTGCTTTTACAATTTATCTGTACTGGGGTAAAACATATTTTACTTTTATTAAATGAAAAAAAAAAAAAATCGGGTACAGCCCCTTTAAGAATATTTTTGGGGGATTTGAATACCAAAATCCTCCAGGTATTTACCAATTTCAGATTAGGATGCATGCATGATATTTGACATTCTTTAACTGTATTTGGGTAAAAGCTTTAATAGGCCATAAGGGGTCAGAAGATGTCCTTAAATTGGGTTCATATGGGGTCAAAAGGTCAAGAAATCCTGAAAAACAAAAACTATACAAAGCAGCATTTATTCACCGCGATGAGTTTATAAGCACTTTCCACAACTTTTAGAGGCGGGATCGAATTTTTGCCATCATGCTAATGCTAACAACAACTAGCATGGTAACTACGCACTTCCTAATTGTCTGACAATGCAACATTTTATTACAGTGCACAGCTGACTTATTTTGACCTCAAGGGCAGCTTATACAAAATATCTTTACTGGGGCAAGATACATTTCACTCAAATACATGAAAAAATCGAGTACAGCCCCTTTAATGTACATGATAATGCAGTAACTGTACTTAACTTAAATGGTACATGCTTGCCTCGTAAATATTATTGACGTTAGTGATTTATCAACAGTGTAATTGCCTCCTCTTGCGATAATTGACGGAGCGGTATTAAAATGCCTAATCCATGTATTGATACTGTAAACCCATTAAATGATTATCTCCGAATCAATTCTCCGAGCACCTGTGCCTTCCTCTTCCTATCCCTCGACAACATGGCCGCCGAGCAGGATCGTGATAATGACGTGTCTCCATGGCGACGCCGGGGCCTATAGGAGCGGATCGAGAGAGGAGGGGCCCCCCCGCTGCTGTAACACAAAGGTGAATAGTGGAGGTGGGATGGGGGGGCATTGCCGAAAAACCGAATGGAGAAAGACTGAGACACTTTCTTTTGTCTGTGCTATTGTTACCCATGATGCCTTGCTCTCTCATCTTACCTAGCAGGACCCCGCTAAATAGGAGCTAGTGACCCCTTCCTTTCTCCGCTCCTTTGTGCACTTGCCCTCCGTTCATGCCTTATTATTTGGTAGCTCATACTTGAGGATTAGCCCGCCAAACTGTCTGCAGACTTCTCAGACTTTCAAGACAACGTTTTTATTTGGAAAGCTAAGACATGGCTATATCCACTCTAGGGTTGTCAAAAGTATCAAAAATCAGACGCTTATAGATACTAAAACTAGTATCGAAACTACATACTCATTAGAGCAGCTATTGATACTAAAAAAGTCACATTCACAGGACAGAAATGAACCTTTCCTGAATAGCTTTAGAATGATCTTGTGCTGTATCAGAACAAGTATCAGAGCACATAGACTAGTATTTGCCTATGGGCCCTGTGGAACCTACCCGGACAACCAAGGGATTACGTACATAGAGATATAAGGCCATGCGGTAATATAAAAGAAAGTACTACAATTTAATGTTGAAAATCACATTCTATTCTCTACAGAAAGAGTATTGTTTAGTATCATTGTGGTATCGGAATCGGCATTGAGTATCGAATCTATTCCTTAGTATCGAAATCGAGTTTGAAATTTTAATCTCCGTTTGCTAAATGATGTTAAGGCACCAGCACCATAAAAATCATCGCACTAAGTTAGTTGTTCATTTTGAGATTCAGAGCTTATTAAAATGAATGGACATCTGGACTGACATAATGGCACTGTCCTGTCATTTCCTAAACCAATTGAACAAAGGCGAAGATCTGTATTGCACATGCTTCTGAACTGAAAATGCATTAGTATGGATGTATCCTCCCAATCTCTGATGTACTCGCCCTGTCCATTACTACTAACATGGTTGCCGTGGAGACACATTTATTTGGAAGTGGCAGGGGGGCGTGGGGGGGGGGAATCTCTTTGTCTGTCCGCGCCGAGATTCCCGCAAACGTATGTAGTGGTGCTGAACGGTAGTGTTGTCATGATACTAACATTTCAAACTTTATTTCGATACTAAAGAATAGACTCAATACAGATTCTGATACGACAGTGCTAATAAAAAACACTCCTTCTTTAGACAATAGAATGTGATTTTCAACATTAAATCATAGCACTTTCTTTTATACTGTGACGGTGTGACCTTATATCTGTGTAATCCCTCAGTCGTCCAGGGTGGTTCCGTAGTGGTCCATGGGCTTATACTTGTCTATGTGTCTTATACTTTATATCTGTGTAATCCCTCAGTCGTCCAGGGTGGTTCCGTAGTGGTCCATGGGCTTATACTTGTCTATGTGCTCTTATACTTGTTCTGATAAAGCTCAAGATCGTTCTAAGAAAGGTTCATTTCTGTCCTGTGAATGCGACTTTTTTAGTTGATATTGGCTCATTTGAGTATCTAGATTCAATATAATTTCAGTATTGTGTAGTATTACAAATTGACATATGAAACTGTGAGAAGCACCTCTTCACCACTGCCACGGAAAAGGACCCAAGTATGAAATGTTTAAAACTCTTTGGCTTTGATGCATCTTTGCACTTCCCAGACCAGACCTAAATTCCATTGTAAGATTTATGGACACACAAAGTTCAAACTTTGGATTAGACTTTTTTTAAAAACATCCACAAAGTTACAGACAGAACAACTGACAATCTTTCAACAAAGAAAGAAACCACTGACTGAAGTAAATTCAGATAAATGTGCCATGACCACGATATAAATAAAAGATACAGCTGTTTGATTAAACAATTTCAGCTAATGATTTTCTCCACAGAAAGAAGAGGAACGATGTAAATTGTTCATGTTGTGAATATTGTGAATACTGTGTGCATATTGATTTGTAAATGTCATCTGGAAATTCACAGAACTCCCCTCATCTTCCAAAACCCCCACTCAACTTTAGCCAAGTTAGCGCTCATGACTTCACCTCACTGGTTTAGCCGTCCCGCTCAAACTTAGGTGGGTGGTTTCAACAGGAAATACACTGGCCATCTTTGAACCAGACCCCAGGAGTTCCATCCCAACCTTTGACCAGAGAGGACAGAGACACAGAGCGCCTCTTCTTATCAGCTTAGGCCCAGGACAAAAAACAAAAGAGACAACGCCCAAGGAGTTAAAACTTCCAGTTCTATCGCCCAAAATGTGTGCCTATCTTTTGACGTGTTTTTAATTCAAATTACTATAGCTGACCTGATTGACCTGAAGCTTTCACATTTTTCCAAATTTAAATATTTGAATTTTTGTCATCAACAGCCTTGTTGATTCAATTTGACGTAGCCTTATTCTGTGGCCCGTGCTGCTGAGACCTTATGGATGTCAACCAGAAAAGTGTCCTTCCTGCTTTCTCAACACTGGAAGAGAGCCTCCGAGTGTGGACCTCTAGACCACTGCCTGTGTATACCCCATGCAGCCTGAGCTCCAGAATCAACCTTCTGAAGGCATCAGCACAACAGCATGGGCTGAGACATCAAGACCTACTCCGGCTAGAAATATCCTGCTCCGGGTTGTATGTGCACCATAGGCTGTATATATGAATGAACATAGCTAACCTGCTAGCTGCCCCATTCCGAATAGGAGGCGAGAATGGTTCAATTGGCTCCAATTCACTTTCGCTTCTCTCTCTGTAATTCTCTCAGTAGCTGCTGTCAGACTCGTCATTTTGATCTTAAAATGTTCATATTAACCCACTCTACAAGATCCTGGTGTTTTTATTTCGCTATTGTGTCTGTAAATCAGGATATGAACATTAACAACTTTACCCGAGGTCGCTCCCGCTAGTGTTAGCAACAGGTCTGATTGACAGCGTTGCTAGGCACCCACTCTCTGCTAAACCAGCGGTGGGGGAGGAAAGGGGCTTTGCCTTTGACAGTCGCAGTTGGAAATCCAAATATAGATATTGCCTCATAACTGCTACCCTTGATGACCCGTCTACAGCCACACTCATCTGCATATTTCATATTCAAATGCTGTCTGTTTAACTTGGTCAATAAATATTCATAAACCACAACTTGCTTTGGTGAATAGTGATGTTATTTCCAGATATGGGTCGATGATATGGTACAACAATTAAAAACCTTCAATTAACCTAATTAATTAATTAAGAAAACTAATTGTACTGGATTGGTAATACTTCTCAACTTTTGTTGAATGGCGCCCCAAAACTCTTCTTCTAGTCAAAGCCAAACACTCACAAAGGCCACATGAGTTCTGCTTTATCTTTGAACTAAACTTTATCCAATCCGTTATATCAGTGACCCCTTTTAATATCACTACATCTATTAGTATCTGATTTCCAATACTTTTGACAACTCCTGAACGGTTTTACAGATTTTTTTATTTTCTAGAATTGTGGATTTTTTTTTTTAAATCATCTGTATTTCAGAACATGTGTGCAGAGGTCTAAAACTGCAGGGACAGCATGTTTTAAACAGACAGGATATTTTAAAGGACATTATATTGCCTAAGTAATTGCAAGCTTCGCAAATTTCAATTTCAATTGCGATTGATCTTACAACCATGTGTCCGCGGGGCTGCTCTCACATCTGAAGAGCTTTATTTGTACCAAACCACTGTGTTACAGGCGAGGTTTCCATGACGACAGCCGTGAGCACCGCTGACACAATGACAGACAGGGTGGCCATGGCAACCCCCGGGATCAGCAGAGGGTGATATGATAATTCGCGGACGGGGTGTGCGCCGGGACTACATTTCGGGGCACATGAACACATCGAGGTGCCTGGGTCTTTGTGCAGCCGCGGTGCGGAGCGGCGGACAAAGGGTAACGCGCCGGTAACCAAGGGTGACCACGGTAACAAAGGGAGTAGTATTAACACTGTCATACATAGGCTAAATATCAAACCACTGCAGCATTTGTGTAGGTACAGACTTTTGAGGAAACTGTAAACTCGCTTTGGTTAAATTTATTGTACTTATTTATTTTGTTATTTTTGACAGAAATTATAAAGTTTTGAGGTCCTCCTGAATTTGGAGAGATGAGAAATGTCTTGCCCAAGGATACAATGGAAATATGCAGTGGATTAATCTTATCTTCCATTGTCTGTCATGTTGTGTTGTGTTTTACCAGCTGGACTACAGTATGTAAATAAACTACTATGCCAGAAACATTCATTCATTAATGCTGTCCCAAATTAAAGGTGTACAATGTACAATGGTGAAGTGTCCGCCACCTGCTTGTCTCCATGGAGATCTTATTGCTTCACCTTGAATGTTCCACAGTATGGGATTAAATTTATTATGGAGAAAAGCAGTTGATACCACCAGGCTAAGTTACAACTCAGATCTTTGGAGAGGCGATCTGTAACAATGCATGATTTTTTAGGGCTGTAAAAAAAATTCTTGGTTGACTAAAGACATGTCCTGGCGATCGATTAGTCGACTAAAAAGGGGGCAGTGTGGCGAGCTCTCAAAACTATTACTCTGTGTATCTAACCCAAATTGCACTCACAAGACTACGCCTGCAAATTTGATCTGCCTTTTTATATATAAATACCAAAAAATATTAAATCTTCACCTAATTCACTCACACACTTCTTCTTTCTGTTTACAATTTGAATAAAATAATCAGTCGACTAATACAAGTTTATTCGACTAAGACACCATCTAGCGATTAATCGACTAAACGACTAAAGACCTAAAGCCCTACAGATTGCCATGCCTTTTTACTAAATCAACCTCTGGTCTCTGAAAGTTGTGAAAAGCACTTATAAACTCATCATGGTGAATAATTAGGATGCTTGGAATGCATAAGGTAAGTGAGGAATAACTTTGGACCACTGCAACCCATTTAAAATGATAGTTTAGTTCTATTATTCACATTTTTAAGAAAGTAAAAATCAGGTATAGCACCTTTAAGAATGAGATCTCCTAAGCCTGTAGTTACACCTCTAAAAACATGTTTTAAGAATCATGGATTTTTGTAGTAGTTGAGCAGTTCATATTTCAATCTTCTCTCGAATGAACACATTTACAAAGTGAACTATGAACTGAATCCTCATTTGAAAACATCAACTGCAAATCTGATCACGTCTTTCTTCCAAAATTGTGCAGCCCTACTATTCACAACCAGAAATCATTAAAAATGAAACTTTGTCCTACACCATCTAATTTTTGCACTGCTAGCAACATTTAGCTACTTCTGCACTCTGGCAATTGTAACAAATGAGTTGCCGCTAATGAGCTGCCGATCGATAATAAATTCTAGGTAGGTTAGGTAGTCCATTGATTTTAGTCACTTCCCCCTTTCTTTTCGCAGCCCAAAAGCGATACAGTAGCATGTGTACGCTCCTCCGACTACTGTACTGCGAAGGAATCCAGGCACCGACCCACCACCCACAAATCACGCCCTCCCAAGGTCCGCTTTAATTCAATCCAGCGCAATCTAATTTTATTGGTATGTACCTCGGCTTCTCGCAATGTCATCTGTCACAAGTGGCCAGTAAAAGCCGCAGCCTTGACCCTCCATCCCAGCAGTAATATTCAAGCAGGCCTTCGCTCAAGATTACAAACTATTCCGTTGGAGGTAGGATTCAGAAGGGTGTAGACAATTCATGTTCTAGAATCTGAAGATGAATTTCAGCACTTTCAGACGGAGGGCAGGGGCCGATATAACTCTATGGGAGATTCACTGTGTCTGAAAGAAATACCCAAACTTATGTTCCACTAATGTTGAACCTTATCATTATTTGTTTGGGATTGGCTTCACAAACTTGGCATATTAATCTTATGGCTTCAAGTCCTTTAACTGACAACCGATCACGTCTTTGGGGTTGAATAGTGGAACCACTTTCTGAAGCTGTTGTGAAAAAATACTGTCACTTTTGTTTATTTATGCAAACAGAGAAAACGATGAATTTTTAGCCGGGTTCATGTGGATAGGTCCAGTAATTACAGAGGTATTAACTAACTAACTAATCAAGTATAGTAAACCCATACAAACATGTGAAAACTATGAGATGGCTGTAATAGTTTAGTCTTATCTAAGTTTAAAATAAACTAAATTAAATCTAGATTTGAAAACAAAAATCACTAATCGACAGTAGCTCAGTTGGTAGAGTGTTCGAATCCCGCTCTTGACATAAACATCGCTGGTAGAGCGGTCGGATCCACTGACCCACAGGTTGGCAGTGCAATTCCAGTTCCCATGAATGAATGCTGTTGTTGTGTCCTTGAGCAAGACACTTAACCCACCTCGCCCCCAGTGTCGTACACTAGTGTATGAATGTGTGTGGGTGAATGGCTGAGTGACCTTTGAAGACCTCTGAGTGCCTTGAAGGTGGAAAAATGCTATATAAAAACGTGACCATGAGACCATAATCAAATCGCAATCTGTTTTTTTTTTTTCCAAAATCATGCTGCCTTAATGCAAAGCCTGTGTTGGAAGAAGTAAAAATTCGAAGTTTTACATCTGAGAGATAAATATCTTAGAGCTAGTTCAGTAGTAGTATCTGGTATATCAGGTACTACTGATCAAGATCTAGGGTAATGAGGTCTCACGTTGCAGCTGATGGATTGAAAAGAATGGGTCAAATGCATTTAAATCTTACAACAAAGTCTAGAAAAACTGCTTTAATGCTCGGCCTACCATAAATACAGGCTATACTTTTCACTGAATTACTGTGCCAAAGTACTTTTATAAAATAGCAGAATTATAAACAACGTTACTGACCTACAGAGCAATTTAGGGCTGTAGTCGACTAGAGAAACTGATAGTCGGCTAGAGAAACTGATTAGTCGACTAAAAAGGGGGCGTGGCAAAAGCTCTCAAAACTATTACGTATAATTATGTATCTGACCCAAACTGCACTCACAAGACTACACCTGCACGGAGGTTCATGCAAAAACTACTATTTATGCAATGTATTTATATAATGCATTTATATAAAGACAGGTAAAATTTGTGAATAGTGAGTTTAATCTGCCTTTTTACATATAAATACCAAAAAATACCAAATCTTCAGCTAACTCAATTACCAACGACACTGAAATTTTGGTCAACTAAGACTCCGTCGACCAGTCAAAGGACTAAAGGCCTCCAGCCCTAGACCGATAGCATCTTTTTCTCATATTAACCAGTGACAGATTCTTCCAATGCATTCGTCCATTTTCCACCACCCATTTGTAAAGACCAAGTGGGACTGGACACTCTGCATAGCTCTGTCCTCGGCCTCCAATCCAATGACTAAAGGATGAATGGGAACGCCAATAGATTAGCTCCGCGGCCGACCTCACTAATGTTCCAAGGTATTTGGAAGACTCATGTAGACTCTGTGCCTGTACCTTGCCTACATGTATCCATTGGTTTCATGGCCCATTATCTGCAAAGAGCTTGGACATGCGTAAGAAATCCGTCAGATGTCACGGACAAAGAGGATGAGGGTCGTTAAGCTATCGAGTGAACAAAAGAGGTCATCAGTAGTAAATAACATCAACTCGGAGTGCTCTTGTAGCAGACCTCCGCCAAGGCTCTAAACCTCAATGTCCAGACCTGCACAATCACAGTAAAACAAAAAAAGTTATTCAGATTATGTTATGAAAAGTTATTCATGGTTGCATTATTACTGTAATATTAGAACCAACCACATCATTCCACATATATACAAAGATTACTCTATTTTGTTCATTATAAATTAGAAAGTAGAAATAATTGTTTTGTTTTAGATGTTCCCGTTCAAAAATGTAGGCTTGGGACTAGCAAAATGTTTTCAGTTCTATGTAGGTCTGAACAATTTTGATAAAATATGTAATTGCGATTTTTCTGACATACATTGCGATTACGATTAGACTTGGAATTTATGTTTTAATATCCGGATTTTGTTCACTGTGCACATTTTAAACATGTGCAGAAGCATTAGCAATAGCCTTGTTTGAAAAGTGATTTATGAACTGCTAAACTTTTTCAAGAATATGTTTGTAGAGGTCTAATCTACAGTTAGCTCTAGAGTTATAGTTTTTTTAGATAAGAGGATATTTTGTTGTTTGCAAAGGACTTAAATAATTGCATTCTTTGTGAATTGCTAATTGTGAACATTCAAATAATGATTTTGGTTCAACTGTGATAAATCTCAAAGCCCTAGCTCTATGTATTTTATATTCAATGTTAGCTGTGTATTGCTAACGTCTCGTGACACTTGTAAAGTCTGTTGTAGTTTAGGTGTGTTCCAAAAATGTGACTAAATCCGGGACTAAACCAGGACTAGGACAGGGCCAAACTAAACTGGGCTCACGCCAAGACCAAAACCAGGAGGAGTGTGAATGTTCCCATAGTTAAAAATGCATGTAATTAATTATTTCTTATTAAGTTAACAGATTCTACCCTATGCCTGAACATCCTCATGATAAAACCCACTATTGTACAAACACATTCTCTGGGTCATCCCTCTCTCTACATTCTTTGGTTGACATGTCATTATTTAGTTCCTGGTCAGAACAGCCTCAAAATCTGTTTACAGTGGGCCACATACAGTCGTCCGCTAATTAATTTCTGTCCCATTCAAGGCCGTTTTATCACCTGCCCGTCAAAGCGCGCGGCGGAGGAATGTCCCCATGCACCAGTAAACTTCAATGGACATTACAGGGCCGTGGGTGGATCTCGGCATGCGTGTACGCTAGCCGCTTTGACCAAAAATGAAGCATCTGCACATTGTTTTAATGACCGGACTTCAAAAGCGTCGCCAGTCTATCGCAGAGGAGAAAAAAAAACTGCCTCATTATCCAGGCAACGGTTTAGCCCCCGAGGGTGGCTTTATTGTACAGAGGAGATGGAGTTGGCGTGGACAGTTGACCTTAATGTAGTTATGTGGGTGAGGGAGCTAGCTAGCTAACCAGTGCTTTAAGAGTGGACGATATTTGGCCTTCTAGTAGCACAGTAGTAAATAGCATAATGACTGAAATTGAATAAATTCATGCCAGAAGTAATTCAATAATGAGCATTTAAAAATCAATATGACATGAATTACAGGAAGAACAGATTCATGTTGTAGAATTTTGATGTCATAATTTCAGATGGAGGGTAGCGGCCTCTAAGCTGGAGATTTAACGTATTGGTGGTTTTCAGACTCTACAATGTGATGATGTCATACTCCCAGGTGGGGGGCAAGAGGCAGATTTTCCTCTTGAAAACATTGTTGCCATGAAATATCCAGTTGGTAAATTCACAAATATTGAACCTGATTATTTTTATTAGTGACTAGACCCAAGAACTCACTGTATTACAACAAAAATCTGCGTTTTAACATTATTCGTTTTAGCTTCACCCCATCTGTTTTAAATATTACTGGCCTTTAGAATATTGTGATGTTATCTGAAACCCAGCAAAACTAAACTGGCCCCAAATCAAAACAAAGGCTGACACAATTCGGAATTATCAAAGAGTCACAAATTTCGGTTCAAAATGTCTGAGAAATGTTTAAACCAGGTGTGTATACAACTAAGACGATACCAAAACAGGACAAAATCCAGTTTAAAAACATGACCAATTTATTACTAAACCTGGTAGAACCCAATGTTGAAAGTGTATAATCTTGAACGCTGGACAAAACCAACCAAAATGAAAATGTGAAACACTAAACCATAACTATCCATGCCTCAACTAACCCCATATTCAACAAATACGCAATGAGAGCAACGTTTTAGATTCAAACCAGGACTTAAAGGTTCACTAGGTAACATTTCTGGTGAAAGGTCCATCACTTCCATTAAGATGTTATTGCTTAGCCTAAAATGCTTCACAGTAAACCTCAAAGGAGAGAAGCAGGAGAAGCCACCAGGCCAAGTCACCAAGTTGATACTAAGGAATAGACTCGATTCTCAGTCCCAATACCACAATGATAATAAAAAACAGTCTTTTTTAAACAATAGAATGTCATTTTCAACATTAAATCATAGTACTTTCTTTTCTATTCCCATGTGGCCTTATGTCTGTGTAATCCCTCAGTCGTCCAGGTAGGTTCTATAGTGGTCCATGGGCGTGTACTAGTCTATGTGTCTTATCCTTTCTCTGATAGAGCTCAAGATCAAGATTAGTTTTAGTTAGTACTGGTTCGTCTTAATTAGTATCTGATTTTCAATACAATTCAATGGACGTAAGCTGTAGGTGGACCCTTCACTGGTAAGTTACATAGAGCTTTAAAGTAACCCAGACTAATATTTTGCGTTATCAAAAACAAGATAGTACCTCCGCTCAAATCCATATAAGAACAATTGCAATGCATGCAAAAAGGGTTTCAGAAAGTTTGAGATCAGTAAAGTAAAAGGAGCAGCAGTGACATCATCAGCCACATTCCTGGGGGAGGGGGGGAGCGGAAAAATGTCCCAAAAAGTTTTGAACATCAACATCGGTCTCCCCCCTCCCCGCCCCCTCCGCGTTTGCTTCGACTGCATTCTTTTAGCTTTTATGTGTGCAACAGTATGAC
>KN483139.1:12062-22512 GCA_000787095.1 Periophthalmodon schlosseri | reverse complement strand
ATGTTGTGATGTCATCTGAAACCAGGCTGTTTAGTCCCTGACTCCACCACTGGACTTATTCCCCAGTGATAAAAAGTTTAATACATGAAAATGATCAGATCCTGTTTTCTCTTTGTGTCCAGTGAGAGTCCCGGGGAGCCAGGGGAGCAAGGGGAGCAAGGGCAGTCAGGGGAGCCAGAGGAGCCCCGAGACTTCCCTTTTCACATGGTCACTGTCAAAATTGAAGACAATGAAGACAAGTCCTCTGTGCTTCACCAAAGACCAACTGAGGAGAACAGAGAGGAAACCAATGGAGAGGAGTGCGGAGCAGAAGCAGACCAGAGACCATTCAGCTGTTCAGACAGTGAGGAGCAGAGGGAGGAGCAGAGGGAGGACTGGGCTCTGCAGTGGGAGCACACAGCCACGGGAACAGACCTTGATCTGGACTTCTCTGTGGGAGCAAAGAGAAAACCATGCAGGTGTTCCTGGTGTGGGATGGGCTTCGGGCGTTTGGCGGACTTAAAGCGACATGTGCTGATCCACACGGGACAGAGACCATTTAGGTGTCCAATTTGTGACCAAAGTTTCAGACTCAAAAACATCCTAAAGACTCACATGAGAGTGCACACTGGGGAGAAACCTTTTGTCTGTTCAGTTTGTGATAAGGCTTTCGCGTACAAACAGAGCTTAGAGAAACACAAGTGCGCTGACCCGTCTGCGGCCGAGGAGAGGGAAGCTGTGAGACCTTACAGCTGTTCAGAATGCGGGAAGCGGTTTTCGCGCTCTTCAAACTTAAAAACGCACATGTTTGTTCACACAGAGGAGCGACCCCAAAAGTGTCCCGTTTGTGAGAGCGCGTTCAAACAGAAGTCCAGTCTGGATCGGCATCTCCGCGTGCGCCACAACCTCTGCCCGAGTTCTGCCAAAAGCTGCCAGAACCAGAAACCAGGCGGGGACAGGGTGCTGGACCGGTCAGAACCTGCCCGGGCTCATGGGAGGAGCCTGAAGAAACACCAGTGCCCAGAGTGTGGAAAAGGCTTCGCTCGGAAATATGTTCTACGGAGTCACATGCTGCTCCACTCTGAGGATACGTATACCTGCTCCGTCTGCGAACGCCGCTTCAAAAGTAAAAAGTCTTTAGCGGAACATTTCAAGAGTCACCGTGACGACAAACCCACCACCTGCGCTATCTGCTCCAAGACCTTCGCCAGAAACAGCCTCTTAAACAAGCACCTAAAGAACCACTGGGAGGAGAAACCATTCAGCTGTTCAGAGTGTAACAAAGGCTTTCTGTTTGAGAGCCAGTACAAGAGACACATGATGATCCACACGGGGGAGAAACCTTTCAGCTGTCCCTTCTGTGAGAAAGGCTTCGCGGACAAGAGCACGCTTAAGGAGCACATTGAGCTCCACACAGGAGACAAACGCTTTGTGTGCGCCGTGTGCAGCAAAGGCTACACTCAGCACACCAACCTCAGGAAGCACATGATGAAGCACACAGGACAAAAACCTTATGCCTGTCCCACCTGCGGGAAGAGATTTGCAGAGAAGAGTTACATCAGCGTTCACATGGCGACTCACTCCAACAACAAACCCTTCAAATGTCCTTTCTGCGATAAAGGATTTACTCAGAGTGGAGCATTAAAGAAACATCTCGCCATTCACACCGGGGACAAACCTTTCAGCTGTTCAGTTTGTAAGAAAGCCTTCGCCACTGAGGATCGACTCAGGAGACACGCTCTGAGCCACGAAGAACAGAGGACAGTCAGGGCTGATGAGACAGGGGACAGGCCATAGACAGAATATATAAATGAACATAGCTAACCCGCTAGCCACTGCGTCCTATGTAAAAAGCATGGCCCCTCTCTCTGTAACTGCTGCTGTCAGGCCAAAATGTTGGTTTTAACCCACTCTACGTGATCCTGGGGTTTTATTTCACTATTTTGTCCCCAAATCAATATATGAACATTAATAACAGACCAATCAGATGCCTTCTTTCCCCAAGGTCGCTCCCGCTAGTATTAGCAACAGGTTTGATTGACGGCATTGCTAAGTGCCGGCTACCTGCTAAACCAGCAGTACGAGCAGGAAAGGGGCATTATCTTCAACAGCCCTGCTCCTGATTGGCTCTTTGGTTGCTATGATTCTCGCGGTCGGAATTCCAAATATGGACCTGGGCTCCAGATTAGCCGCTGTAACTGCTAGCCTGGATGAGCTTCATTTGGAGCCGAACGCTGTGGGGGAGTTCACACTCCTTCAGGAACACTTACAGTCTGTGGACAGACAGGGGACAGGAGAAGGCACAACAGAGAGGCAGAGGAGTCCGGAGATTCTCACTTTTATGACTGAAGCGTTTCAAATGTGACTGTTTCAAATGTGAAATATTTCAGTTTTTTGTATTAAACTTCAAAGTGAGGTAAAATCAGTTATCAGTATTTGTAAGCTCACAAGAGTCAATTTTCCATAATATAGGACCTGTAAACTGCCACAGTACACATGTGTAACTGAGTTGAACTTCAACGTTCACCATTGCTGCACAGGAGGTGGTAGTCAGGTTATTTGTGTAAAAAGTGTTATTGCTGTTTAGAGAAAGTTATTTTATTTTAAATCATACGTTTTTGAATCCAAACAAACCCTAAGAGTTTCCACATAAAGGATGAGTTTGGGGAATTCTAAGCCCCTGTGTTTAGTGCATCCTGAGATTTTTTCCAGTGAAGTAACGGGGTTGTAAAATGTTTTTTATGTTTTTTTTCCACCTGTAGATCCACATGTGAAACCTGTTCCTCCCTCCCCTCCCTCCCCTCCTCATCTGTGCTCTCTGCTCTTCTTCTGTCAGGCCAGAGCTGCACACTATCAGACTGCAGTAACGTAGACAGCATCTACAGGGAGGGAACTACATAGACCATAATCCTTTGCCCCGTTTCTGTGCAAACTACAGGAAGACATGGAGCTCAACAGTGACCGTCCACTCCGGTTCCAGAAGTAAATTTTCCATTAATTTTTTCCCATAGACTTTTGGAAAAATTCAAATATAAAGAGTTCAAAGACATCGTGGAGGCTAACCAGCTACATGCTAACTTTTTATTTTTATTTCACCATTTTGTCCCCAAATCAAAATCTGTTCCTGATTGGCTCTTTGGTTGCTATGCTACCTGCGGTTGGAATTCCAAATATGGAATTGGGCCCCAGATTAGCTCCAGATTAACTGCTTGCCTCGATGAGCTTCATTTGGAGCTGAACACGTTACACTCAGGACACTTCTTTATACAGGCTGAGTTTGGAGCAGAGGATTGTCTGTAGGCCTCTCCACAAAAAGACCCGAGCAGATCTCTAACCATTAGACAGGACTCTAGGAATCTAGATCTCAGTTCAGGTTCCATTAATTACCCAGCCCCAGTAGTGTCTTGCACAGCAACAGTATAGACCGGAAGAGAGAAATAAACCAGCAACCATCCACAGGGCCTGCTGCACAAAGAGAGATGACTTTGATACCAAATTATAATCAACTTTTTATTTCCACACGAGACAAAATATATTGAATATATTGAATTTTTACACAAAATCATAAATTCAACAGGTTACTAAAACGACGCACTGAATATTTGCATAGTTTCATCAATGTTTGTCGTGGACTTGTTTAGTGAAAGTTACTTGCAGGTGTTACTGAACTAGATCTGGTTTAATTAGACCTGGTTTAACTAGACCAGGTTTAACTGGACCAGGTTTAACTGGACCAGGTTTAAATAGATCTGGTTTAAATAGAACTGGTTTAACTAGAACTGGCTTAACTAGACCAGGTTTAACTGGACCTGGTGTAACTAGACCAGGTTTAACTAGACCAGATTTAAATAGACCAGGTTTAACTAGCCAGATTTAAGTTTAAATAGAACTGGTTTAACTAGACCAGATTTAAATAGACCAGGTTTAAATAGAACTGGTTTAACTAGACCAGATTTAAATAGACCAGGTTTAAATAGAACTGGTTTAACTAGACCAGGTTTAACTGGACCTGGTTTAACTAGACCAGGTTTAAATAGAACTGGTTTAACTAGACCAGATTTAAATAGACCAGGTTTAAATAGAACTGGTTTAACTAGACCAGGTTTAACTGGACTTGGTTTAACTAGACCAGGTTTAAATAGAACTGGTTTAACTAGACCAGATTTAAATAGACCTGGTTTAAATAGAACTGGTTTAACTAGACCAGGTTTAACTGGACCTGGTTTAGAACTGATTTAAGGTTTGGTCCTGTTTTTGTTTGTTTTTCCTTGAGTTCCGTTTTGGATTAGTCCTGCTTTAGTCCTGCTTTAGTCCTGGTTTAGGTCCTGGCTTAGTCCTGCTTTAGGTCCTGCTTTAGTCCTGCTTTAGGTCCTGGTTTAGTCCTAATTTAGTCCTAGTTTAGGTCCTGCTTTAGTCCTAGTTTAGGTTCTGCTTTAGTCCTGCTTTAGTCCTGCTTAGGTCAGTGTTACTTAGGGATGCACCAATCTTATACTTGCATCAAAACTTGCTGGACACATAAACTGATGAAGACTGTCCTGGTTGTCGTCATCCAGAAAGTCTCAGAATTCATTTGTTTCATTTATTGGGCATCGGAATTGAAAAAGCTGGATCATTTTTACTCCAGAGAAAGGTCTAGTAGAGACACTGAACAGAGAGACATCCATGCAGATCTAGATGTGGTGGAATTCTGTGACAGCTAACAATAGGACCTGGACTGGACCCGGGCTGGCCTTGGACTGAGCCCGGACTGGAAGAGCACTTGACCCCTCGGGAGCAGCTCACAGACATCTCCACAGCATCACACTGAAAAGGTCAAAGGTCAGGGACCAACAGGATCAGGGACAGAACAATAAAAACTCCAGAGGTTAAATCAGCCCTATTGTGCTTGTGTCTCTGTAGTTCTCATCTCTGACACCTGTGGATCATTATGTTATAAGTTACACATTTTAAATCACAATATTCATCTAAAACGACTTTATAAAAGAAACAAGTCCGCTGACTTCCACGTGAGAAAAATACGGTGCCCAACTCCATTTTGATACTACAGAACAGACTCAATACTGATTCCAACACCACAATAATACAAAACACACAAAAGAATGTGATGTTCCACATTAAATGGTAGTTTTTGTTCCATTCCCATGTGGCCTTATATCTGTGTAATCCCTCAGTGGTCCAGGTAGGTTCCATAGTGGTCTATGGGCGTATACTAGTCTGTGTCTTATACTTGTGAAAGATACAGAGAGAGAGATCATTCTAAAGATATTCAGGAAAGGATACCTGCGAAAAATTAGATCTAGTTTCGCTACTAGTTTTAGTATTGATTAGTATCAGATTTTTGATACTTTTGGGGTTGTACTCACGTTCTGTCTGTGGCTCCGGCGCTCACCACAAACCTGTCGTTGCACGAGAACCTCACACAGCTCACGCTACCTGAGTGACCTCCAAAACCCCGAGAAGAACCCTGCAACAGGAGCAGACAGGTGCAGAACCAGAGGAGCAGAGTCAGAGGAGAGCAGAGCTAAAGGAGCAGAGCTAGAGGAGCAGAGTCAGAGGAGAGGAGAGCAGAGCTAGAGGAGCAGAGCCAGAGGAGAGCAGAGCTAGAGAAGCAGAGGCAGAGGAGCAGAGCCAGAGGAGCAGAATTGGAGGAGAACAGAGCTAGAGAAGCAGAGTCAGAAGAGCAGAGCCAGAGGAGCAGTCAGAAGAGCAGAGCCCAGAGGAGCAGAGCAGCAGAGTAGGAGGAGCAGGAGGAACAGAGCCAGAGGTGCAGAGTCAGGAGAGCAGAGTTAGAGGAGCAGAGTCAGAGGAGCAGTTAGAGGAGCAGAGTGAGACAAGCAGAGCCAGAGGAGCAGCCAGAGGAGGAGAGCCAGAGGAGCAGAGCAGCAAAGCCAGAGGTGCAGAGCCAGAGGAACAGAGTCAGAGGAGAGCAGAGCTAGAGAAGCAGAGGCAGAGGAGCAGAGCCAGAGGAGCAGAATTGGAGGAGAACAGAGCTAGAGAAGCAGAGTCAGAAGAGCAGAGCCAGAGGAGCAGTCAGAAGAGCAGAGCCCAGAGGAGCAGAGCAGCAGAGTAGGAGGAGCAGGAGGAACAGAGCCAGAGGTGCAGAGTCAGGAGAGCAGAGTTAGAGGAGCAGAGTCAGAGGAGCAGTTAGAGGAGCAGAGTGAGACAAGCAGAGCCAGAGGAGCAGCCAGAGGAGGAGAGCCAGAGGAGCAGAGCAGCAAAGCCAGAGGTGCAGAGCCAGAGGAACAGAGTCAGAGGAGAGCAGAGCTAGAGAAGCAGAGGAGCAGGAGGAGCAGGAGGAACAGAGCAAGAAGTGCAGAGTCAGAGGAGGGCAGAGCTAGAGAAGCAGAGGAGCAGAATCAGAGGAGCAGTCAGAGGAGCAAAGCTAGAAGAGAGCAGAACTAGAGAAACAGAGCGAGAGGAGCAGAGCCAGAGGAGAGCAGAGCCAGAGGAGCAGAGCAGCAGAGTAAGAGGAGCAGGAGGTGCAGAGTCAGAGGAGGGTAGAGCTAGAGAAGTAGAGGAGCAGAGTCAGAGGAGCAGAGCCAGAGGAGAGCAGAACTAGAGAAGCAGAGCGAGAGGAGCAGAGTCAGAGGAGAGCAGAGCCAGAGGAGCAGAGCCAAAGGAGCAGGGCCAGAGGAGCAGTCAGAGGTGCAGAGGAGCAAAGCCAGAGGAGCAGAGCCAGAGGAGCAGGGCCAGAGGAGCAAGGCCAGAAGCGCAGAACCAGAGGAGCAGGGCCAGAGGAGCAGAGCCAAAGAAGCAGAATCAGAGGAGCAGAGCCAGAGGAGCAGGGCCAGAGGAGCAGGGCCAGAGGAGCAGAGTCAGAGGAGCAGAGCAGAGAAACAGAGCCAGAGAAGCAGAGTCAGAAGGAGCAGACACAAGCAGACAGGAGCAGTCACCTGTTGTGGGGGGAAACTGAACAGGTGTATGAGTCCTTGGTTGTCTCCAGTCACCACAGAGAGTCCGGAGTGAGACGCACTCAGGGTCGTGACCTCTGTGATCTCTGGGGCTCGAGGCCACGCCCCCTGCACCTCCTCCCCAATGACGCTGTGGAAACATGGAAACGGCGCGTCACGTTTAGAGGCGGACTCAGGCTGCCCGCTCCCTGATTGGTCAGATCTCCTTTGACCCTGACCCTGAATCGTCCCTCATGTTTTAAGTGTATATGTTTTGATGACTCTCAAATTTCTCCTTAATCTGGTGGATAAAACCTGCTGTAAAAATAAATGACAGTTTTACCAATCAAGAAGCAGTTTGTGAAGAAAAGACTACAGGAAGTGCAGAGTTCTCTGTTCTGTGATTGGTCAGTTTGTTTCACATGGGCCATCTCTCTGTTCTGTGATTGGTTGGTTTGTTTCACATGGGTCATCTCTCTGTTCTGTGATTGGTCAGTTTGTCTCACCTGGTCCAGCTCGCCCAGGTGACCCTCTCGCTGTGAGTCACCTCTTTCCCGCTTGGCACCTCCAGAACGTGACGAGAGAGGGCACTAGTGCACACCTAGAGACACATGCAGAGACCAGGACTTAAGCAGGGCTAAACCAGGACTAAACCAGAGACTAAACCAGGACTAAGCCAGGACTAAGCCAGAGACTAAACCAGAGACTAAACCAGAGACTAAACCAAGACTAAACCAAACAAAAGGGACTCACCATGAGGGCGGAGTTTAGTGCATCAAAGTCACTGTATCGACGAACAACCTGCAAGAACACAAAACCAGTCTGTTATCTGTGCTCTCCAGAGACTAAACCAGAGACTAAGCCAGGACTAAGCCAGGACTAAACCAGAGGCTAAACCAGAGACTAAACCAGGACTAAACCAGAGACTAAACCAGAGACTAAACCAGAGACTAAACCAGAGACTAAACCAGGACTAAGCCAGAGACTAAGCCAGGACTAAACCAGAGACTAAACCAGGACTAAACCGGAGAATGACCAGGACTAAAACAGGGACTAAACCAGGACTAAAACAGGGACTAAACCAGGACTAAACCAGAGACTAAACCAGGACTAAACCAGAGACTAAACCAGGACTAAGCCAGGACTAAACCAGAGAC
The DNA here is from genome assembly GCA_000787095.1 of Periophthalmodon schlosseri. NCBI lineage: Eukaryota > Metazoa > Chordata > Actinopteri > Gobiiformes > Gobiidae > Periophthalmodon > Periophthalmodon schlosseri. Next base: position 14,486 of record KN483139.1, on the reverse strand, counting down.
TAAACCAAGGACTAAACCAAGGACTAAACCGCGTCTTGAGTGTACTGAGTACCTGTATGAATCTGGAGTCCGCAGAGAAGTCCATGGTCTTCACGGGTCCAGGCAGGTCTTTGCAGAATCCGACCCGGTTCAGACCAGGACCCAGACTCAGGTCGTAGAAATCCACCAGAGAGTCCAGGAACCCCACAGCCAAAAACCTTCCATCCGGACTAAACCTATACCAAAGACCAGAGCCTACATCAGACCAGACCAGAGTCCAGACCAGAGACCAGACCAGAGACCAGACCAGAGACCAGACCAGAGACCAGACCAGAGTCCAGTCCAGAGTTGAGAACTTAGATCAGACCAGGAACCAGACCAGAGACTAGACCAGAGACCAGAGACCATGGCCCCGCTGAGGTCTCACCTGAATACCTGTATGGTGAGAGTCATACAGGGGCCATGGTCTCTGGTCTCTGGTCTCTGGTCTGGTCTGGTCCCTGGTCTGATCTAGGTTCTGGTGTCTGGTCTGGTCTCTGGTCTGGTCCCTGGCCTGATCTAGGTTTTGGTCTGGTCCTCGGTCTCTAGTCCTCACCTGAGCGCCTGAATGGCTCCGCTGCGGTCCCGTTTGCTGCCCCACAGAAGCAGGTTGTGTGTGGTCAGGAGCAGGACTTCTCCATGGTCCAGGCCGATGGCAAGAAGGTCTCCACTGGAGCTGAAGCTGCAGCACAGAGCCACACGGCCGACACTCACACAGCTCAGCAGCTTCTGCAGCACAACACAAAATAACTGACCACCACTGACCATAACTGACTACAACACATCGCAGCTCTGACCACTCCTCTGACCAACATACTGATCGCTCACAGAGACAGGGTTGCTAAGCGCCTGTACCGCTGGTTTGGCAGGGGGCACGAAGGGGCATTACCTTCACCAGCTTCATTCCTGATTGGCTCTTTGGTTGCTATGATACTCGCAGTCAGAATTCCAAATATGGAACTGTGCTCCTGATTAGCTGCTATAATTGCTAGCCTTGATGAGCTTAATTTGGAGCCGAGCCATGGAGCTATTAAAATAACTGGATAGCTGGATATTGCTGCTTACAGCTGTCTCGAGTTGGATTAGTGGCCACTCATTGGTACTACAACAAAAAATCCCTCCTGCCCAGAAAGGATTTTTCTCATAGAGCTCAAAGTAATCACAAACTGCTCATGTTCGACTGACAGGGGACTGACAGGACACCTACAGCTTTCTGACAGGGACTGACAGGGACTGACAGGACACCTACAGCTTTCACAAAGGTCGAATTTTATGGCATTTTTGACCTATTTGCAGATCATAAACTTTTTCTCAGCTCAAAATCTGTCTGTTGTCTTAAAAACTCTTTTTAATTGTTAGCTTCGGCTACGCTCTGTGCGCTCTAGCTAAGCTCAAGCGCTGATTGGTTAAAACTGTCACGTGGTACAACATAAACAAGCATGAACAAGCATAAACAAGCGATGTGACTGAGCCAAACTGTCATGAACGAGCCGCAGGTTCAGAACATGGTTAGAAGCTCCTGGAAGCAGATTTATTATTTATTATTCCTTTGCCTCTTTCGCGGCCGCTCCGCTTGCTCTCATCGCCAAAGTCTCATGCGGGGAAGTTCAACAGTGCATGGTCCATGGGCAGGTGTACCTAGCTGCTAAAAGCTAAACTAGCGAAATGCGCCATTGAGCATGGAGGGAACGTGGCAGCTAGCAGGTTAGCTATGTCCATATACAGTCTATGATCTAAAAGAAACCCACCCAGACACAGGGAGAACATGTAAACTCCACACAGGAAGGCCTGGGAGTGGAACCAGGGAGCCTGTGGTTGTGAGGCAATGAACACACCAGGTCTAAACCAGGATTAAACCAGGTCTATAACAGGAGTAAACCAGGTCAAAACCAGGATTAAACCAGGTCTAAACCAGGTCTAAACCAGTAAAAGTGGTCTGAATATGAACGTTTGGCACCTTCTCGCTGATGTCCCAAATCCTCAGCGTGGCGTCGTCTCCAGTAGTCACTAGCAGCTCTCTGACTGGATGAGTGTCCAGGCCCCAGACTCCGCCCTCCGCCGTAACCCCCATGATCATGGGGGGAGTGCTAGAGAGCGCAGTACCAAGGGTGGCCACGGGGGCAGCACCAAGTCCGTTCAGAAGCAGATTCGACGCTGCGTTTTTCTCCCCGAGTTCAACGATGTCACCGCCCCTTGTCCCAACCAGGATCCTGCCCTAAAACAAACCAAGACCAAACCAGAAATAAACCAGGGCTAAACCAGGGCTAAACCAGGTCTAAACCAGGACTAAACCAGGATCCTGCCCTGAAACAAACCAAGACCAAACAGGACTAAACCAGGACCAAACCAGGACTAAACCTGCTCGAACCAGGACCTAAACCAGGACTAAACCAGGTCTAAACCAGG